>JXWZ01004011.1:0-43235 GCA_000956215.1 Anopheles farauti No. 4
CCACTTCCAGCACTACCACCGGTTGATTTGACCTCGTCCACACCGCTGTTGTTGTCACTGTTGTTTCCTTTCTCTCCAGGAGTCAACAGATAGTGACGCTTTTTCAACGGCAACTTATGATCGTCGGGACTCTGCGTTGGGACCGACTTTTTGTTCCGTCGCTTTCCTGTAGCGCCACTTCCACCAATATTACCACCTCCTCCGCCACCACCACTGTTTACTCCTGTACTACCACCACCAGCACCACCGACGCCGCCGCCGCCACCACCACCACCACCACTACCACCACCACCACTTCCGCCTCCAGTGGCAATTCCTACCGCCAAAGCAGATCCAGCACCAGCTGCCGACGGAGCATCCGTCACATGCTCTGATGCTTTCCGTTTCTTTATCGAACGCTTCGTTTGATGAGTCTTACCACTATTGGACGGTATTGCTATCGCGGCGGTGGGCGCGGATGGAGTGCTTTCCTCTGGTGGAATCACAGCTTGCCCACTAGCTGCACAAGTCCGCGATTCGTTGGAACCTCCCATGATACGACACATTCCACTGAAGCTTTCGCTCAATCGTTCGATTTCGACATTTATCTTTGAATCCAACGTGGACGAGCTGACTCCAGCACCACCTCCCGCAACCATATCCGACGTTGCCCCGGGTGCTACGGACATCGAACGTAGCCGCTTCTTGCGCCTTCGCATCCGTGCAGCAGCGTGTCTCGATCCTGCCGAGCGACTACTGCATCGACTCATCGTGCTCAATCGTCTTTGCCGGATCTTTCCGCAGCTTCCAACCATTGCTCCATAACTCTTCACCGACATCACCTCCAATCGGTCGCTTGTACAACTCTTTCTTCGACTGCGCTTCGAGCAGACCGATTTGGCAGGCGACGGTTTCGGGATCGTACCATCCGCTATTCTTGCCAACAGATCGACAGATCCGGCAACACCCCCACCAGCACCACCACCAATGGACAATGCAAACGACGAGCTTGACTTCTGAAACCGGCGATTGCATTCCTCCGAGTTTTTTATCACATTCGCCTTCGATAGGGGCAACTTTTTGACGGTTATCCCTGTTAGCTTGCCGTTTCCGTCCGCGGTGGATCCCCCTTCCGCCACACCGCGTAGTAAAAACGTTGCAAAAGCATTTTTCGAACCCACGGACGAGCTCGAGAAGCTGTAGATGGTGTTCGATTTGGCTTCATTATTGCTGTCACCGCCGCCGCCGCCGCTGCCGCCACTGCTCATTGATGCAAATACTCGATCAAAGTTGTTAATCGGCACTACGGGGGTTGTGCGATTTTTTGGAGCTAGTAAAACGTTCAAACTTCCGACCGACGATCCGTCACACATACTGCTACTGCTTATTGCACCAGTCACGGCTCCCGTCTCTCGAACTGGTTGTTTCTTTACCGACGGTGGACGACCCCGTGGTGCTGGTTTCTTTACCGCATCTTTAGGAGCGGATGATTTTTGCTTCAGTGCTACGGAGGCCGTCGCTGCGATCGATGGTTTCGAAGAAGGGAGAACTGATTTCTTTGCGGTAGGATTTTGTGATCTACTACGACCACGACTGGTTGCTGTATATCTTCGATGTAGTTCCTCTTCGTCTTCGGATTTCTCATCACTGTCGTCGTTTTTTTTCACATGATTAGATTTCCTGCTACGATCAACCGATAAACTGGTGACGTTCTTTACTCGGGATCGTCGTGGTCCGTTGGATGGAACATTCGATCCAACAGCACCACCGCGTCCTTTTGCTGCAGCAGTTTTCGGTGGCGAGGGCTTTCGTGGCGTTTTCTGAATTGCTTTCGTTTCGCGTGCTCTTTGTGCTACAGATGTGACCGCGTTCGTTTTTCGTCCTTTGACGGGTGTCGCTCGCTTTGCTTTGCTCGGCGCTGCCACACTCCCGCTAGGCCGATGACCGCCACCGGAAGTGGCGGAAAACAGAGATTCGCGACTTTCGGCACTACTCGAGCTCGTACTACTGCTCGTACTGCTGCTGTCCTCATCGCTCGTGCTTCCCAGTGTCAAACCTGCCATAAACATTATTTCTAGCTCACCGACACTGGCCGATTTTGTACTGCCACTTCCACCACCACCACCCTCACCCCCGTCACTCGATGCGTTGTAGTTCTTGCGATCGTTCAGATTGTTATTGTGATGATGATGCTCCGGATGGGTGTCCTGATTGCCCACCTTCTTTCGCCGTTTCCGTCGAACCTGCTTCCGGTGACGCGTACTACAATCGCTTCGATAGCCACAGCTCTTCGCACGACCATAATCACTCCGGTATCCTCCCGACGCTCCCCGGCTACAGCTGCGTCGAGATCGGGAGCTATAGTCGGACTTGTAGCCCGATAGCCGACCACGGCCACTGCTTGCCCCAACGCCACCGTAATCGCTTATGTAGCCGCTCTGCGACGCTAGCCGCTTGCTACAGCAAATTGTCGAATGTCCACCGTCACTTTTGTAGCCGCTTAATCGTGGCTCGTGAAACTTTTTGCTAATATCAATCTTTTGCCAGTGTGGGTCAAGCCGATCTTCCACTTGCTTGACAATCGGTTCTCCTGGCGCAGCAGGACCGTTTGCCGTCGCTGCCTTACTCTCCGCAGTATGCGCTTGCTTGGGTGGTCTTCCGGCACCACGCTTTTTTGGACCTCGAGGTGGATACAGGACCCGTTCGGTAGCGTACGTATTTCGATCGAGACAGGATGAAAGCGAATAAGTTGAGGCTGACACACGAGTGCTGCTTCCCGCAGCTGCCGGAACGATCGGTAGCATCGTGTTTCCACCGAACGAAGGTAGCGCAGTTGATAGTATGGCATTCGCTCCAGTCGCATCTCCAGCGCGTGCTTCCGATTTAGTGCGGCGCGTACTGGAGGACACACTCCCGGCATTGACATGTACGCCGGATCTCGCCTTATCAGTTTTCGGCGAACCGGTTGAACTGTGCGTCGAAAGAATGCCTGAATCGGGCGATTCACTTACGGTCGGAATGCAAGGCATGGTGGAACCTGTGCGGGTTAAGGAACTGTATGCACCAACAGGAGCCTTAATGGCTGATCCGCTCGCTACAATTGATTTCGGAGGACGACCGCGTCGTTTGGCGACAGGAGGTGGGGCTGCTGCTGTTGCTACCTTTTGATTCACGTTACTACCACCGAGACCATTCACGAGAGGAGTGTTTCGACCGGTGCAAACCGTTACGGGCGACTCAGTCTTGATTTTACGAACGTCTAGCTCCAGTGTTGCACCACCACCTCCTGGGCCGGGTCCGGCACTTCCTATCGCTGGGTCTGTCGCTTCCTCCATCGACGAAGACGACGACGAAGAGGACGATCCCGATGACGAAGAAGATGAAGATGACGAAGACGGTGAACACTGACCATCCGTTGCACCAACCGCGCCACCAACAGTCATCGGTAGTGCCCCATTTGTTTCACCGACCGAACCGAGCATTTGTGTTTTCACGACAAAATCACGTAGCAAGCTTGATGTGTATTGTTGCGTCGGATTGGCCAGCCCACGGATGCTTTCTGCATCGGAACCACTCTCCACGCGCCGTATGGCCGCACTGACTAGGGCCGGAAGTTCATTATCGCTCGAACACGAACCACCCTCGGCTGTGAGTCCACCGTCCGCGGAGGGAAATGCACCGTGTTGCTTCGCCGGTGTCGACGTGGAAAGAGGTGGTCTGCTGAGCAGCAACGCTCCTTCCCCGACTTCCTTAGCGGAAGAGGACATTTTTCCCGAGCTGCTTTTTGCCAAGCCACTAACGGGTAGCTTGTTTGAAGAACTTTTCGCCTTCGATCGCGCGGCTGAGAAGCCTTTGTCGTCCTCGTCGGATGAGCTCGACTCAGTAGAGCTGAATTCGTTGGAACGGTTTGCACGGGTAGCAGCTTTGCTTCCACCTCTACCCGCCGTTCCAGCCGACGGATCGTCTTCATCTTCTTCATCACTGCTGCTGGATGATACGTTTTGGCTGGCCTGCAAAGATAAATGTAGAACCGATCGATATTGTTACCAAAACTGATAAAAATTGTTCGACATTCAACATTCAACATTCAATAAAACGCCTACAGCGTAATGCAAATTTAATTAACACAATTCTATCGTGTACCTGTACACATAAAGAAACCCCTTCATTTGTCAACCACAAATTGATACGTTGCGAATCAGTGGTTTCGAATGCTTACGGGCAACTAAATCAATCGCGAAACTAAATCAAAAACGCAAAAGTTTAATGCATTATCACTGCACATTGAGGTTGCACCAGTGCAGTGCAACATGTGGAACCTATTGATGCAAAGACAAATGATTTTAATCATTTATACAAATATAATAATCATACAAATATAATCCGGAAGATCGTGCAAATTCATAAATAAAATATTCTATGTATAGATTTTATATAACAGTAAACTGAACCACAAACTGACAAATAAATGTAACAAGTCGTCGATAGGTTCATCCACAAATCTTTCAAATAAGGTATGTTTGTATGGAATCGTCGTGCAAAGTGCAGCCGGATAATTCTTCTTTTACTGTGAACTTTATGTTAAAAAATTTTGCAAAGCAGTTCGGAGACAATTTATGCGATGATTTTTCAATGGAACAATATTTTGCGCATAGTTCTCTTGAACCAATCACTTGGTGCGAAGCTGCGAACCCTGCCCACTGCACATTGAAAACTGCTGGAGAAGCCTTATGAGGATTGGAAAAATTCATTAAATTTTTGGCCAACACGCAAAAACGCCTTGTTACCAAGGTTAACACGCACGCAGGGCACACAGGTATTGTGACACTCGCGTTTGTGTGTGTTTATCATAAACCTTTCGTGGAATCAGTTATTAAAATAACTCGCCATTTACTCAAAAGCATAATTTGATTTGCTTTCGTTGATTTGGTGGAGCCTCCTTTCGTGCCGTTCGTACCTTTTTGCGTTTGAGAATCTTTTGCTTTTTAGCCGATGCGACCACACTCGCTCCCAGAGCAGTCGTCGTTCGTGCCGTCGTCGATGGTTTAGGTTTTTCGGTCGCATGATGATTGCTGTTTTCGGCATCGCTGCTGCTCGAATCGCTATCGCTGTTGCTCGTGCAGGAAGAGAAGGACGAGCTGGGCGAACTGGAATCACTTTCGCTGACGCTTTTCTTCCTACGACCGGAACCATCGGTGCCGGATGTGGCTGGACGTTTGTCGCACTTCGGTTGAAGCGTCCTACCCCGTTCCGGTAACCTTTTATCGGACGCTTTAGGTACAGTTGCATTGCTGCTGGTTGACGTAGTACTTCTCATTTGCTGGGTGGATGGCTGTGCTCTACTCCTGCTGGAACCTTCGCCCATGGCACTCTTTTTACTAGCACTCGTAGTTCCTTCTTTTCTAATGCTATCCTTGAATGACTCACTTTTACTACCCGCCGTACCGGTCGCTGCTGGTGGCACTTGCGTTGAAGATGGTGCGACGGACACATTTTCTACATTTCTATGCGTCCTGTCAACAGCTCCTGAAGGAGACGGGAGCTCTTGCTGCGACGTTGGGGAAGGCGTGGGCGTCGCGTTGGATTGGCTTCGAGGAATAGCTATCTTCATTCGAAGTCCGGCACTATCGGAACTAAAAGAAAGTAACATATATGACAGTTATGTAGTTATTATCAACTCATGATGCTTTATTGGGGATTTTAAACCTATAACAATACGTCATGTTTGTTGTTGGTCTCTTGTTACTTACCTCATCACACTGAATTGTTGTGGCTTTTCTGGTGGAGCACCGCCAGTGCTCTGCTTACTGCTTGTCTTGCTGGTAGATGCCGACGACGAATCCGAATCACTCGAAGAGTCTGATCCATCGTCGGAGTCGGAGGATGAGGAGGAGGACGACGAAGAAGATAGGGGCGACTTGGCGTTATCCGTTGGGTTGGTGGTCTCTGTGGAGTTGCTTTTCACGATGGTCATTTTGCCTCACCACAACGACGGCCGATCGATGGCTTTGGAATAGGACGTCTACACGTAGTCTTTATTCCAAGTCTCTTCCTTGGGTGGTAAGAAAATGGAGAAAAATCATTGATTCATGTTCCTTTAACCTGTTACACCTATGGTGACTAACTGTTGTAAAGGATAATTCACGACGAAGAAACATATTATGACATGTAGTTCCCTAGAAGTGTGCACGAAACATCAAGAGGAAGCTCCAAGGGGTGAGGAGTTTGTTGTCCCCTTCTTCTGCACATCTCAACGAAACTTTTACTTCCTTTTCTAGCCTGGGACTGTCATAAAAACCAAACATTTGGCAGGTAGCCAAACGCACTGTTGTCCTTTTCAGCGCTGCTCAAAGGGACCATAGGCGTTATCATAAATCATGATCAGAAGGAACAAATAAGGATGTAAGGTTGGAGGAGTGTTCTCAAGGTCGAAGACCGTCGGTATGGTTGGCAGGCCTTGCTTTACGTCACGTAGCGCTACTCATTCGGCCCAGCTGATTGTAAATGATACGCTTTCTATTTTGTTTTGCACTATCCTGGTTTGTCTGCAGGAAGGATTTACAAAAATTTTGAATCGCACCCAATGACGTTAAATTGTTTTATTGCTATAGTTTCATAAAACTATCTTTTCAATTTTAATTTCAAACCAGTAACCGATTTTTTTACTAAATTTAAGTATCACATTGCTCAAAATTTTGTCATAGTGTTGTCGCATTTATCAACCAAAGGTAATGTAGGTTATAGACAGCTTCGTAGTGTGGGAATGCAGTTTGACAACCATTTCGGAAGCCTTGCTTCCCCTTTTCGTTATGCTAATGCGCAAAATTTCCAGTTACAATAAAAGAAAACCAGTATAAATTCCATTCCAAGCATTATCCTCGGTGAAACCGGTGTGAAATATTTGGGTCATAATAGTACTAATATCGGGAGGGGAAAGATGTTATGTTTCAAAAGATGAAACACACTTATATTTGTATATAATCCATTTTTACACTAATTGTTATCTATACGTTGCATTAATTGAAGATGTGCTGCGTTTCTTCTCATCGTGTTGAATATATCGTACGTACAAAAAAGCAAGTAAACATTCTTTGGCGCGAGACATCAGAAGAAAACATAAACCTACCCACATGGAACTTCTATTCACTGCCTAAACGCACACATCCTCATGCGCATCGGTAGTGGTATGTATTAGAAGGCGCCTATTTTGACGGATTTACTTCACTAACACACGCGCACTACCGATGACAACATAACAAGACCCGCTTTGCGAGAGACCAAAACATTAACCACACAGCAGTGTGCAGCTCACAAACTATTGATGAAAACAATCAAAACTCACCATATGATTGATCCGCAATATGGCTTAAAACCAGCAATACTAAACTTATTATGTGTCAAAGCAAGCCAGCTTGTTTGACAGCTGTTAAGCCGCCTGACGCTTTTTACTGCTGCAGCAACATCATGCCTCTTAACTCACATACCCTTAGCACTTTTTTCCTTAGCGTTTCAGCACGTTTCTTTTGGCCACGCTCTTTTTATTCTCTTTACTTTATCCACTGCGTGGCATGCGAGGAACTAGTATTGCTTGCTTGAAACGTTGCGAAACAAAACAAACCACCAGTTAGCACGCACACTCCATTGAACCACTACATGCACACACGTCGGCTCTCCGGCAGTCGATCCAATTACACACACACACGCGAGAATACATTTGATTATCTCCCTCTCATTCCATCTTCACTTAGCCCGCACACTTTCACCCGAAAAACTGCATCCGATTGGGCTTGCAGTAATTCACGATTCAAACGGAATGAAACATTACCACAATGCTATTTAATACGCACCACATTATGCGCTAGGTATCATCCTTCTTTTTGAAATGCACAAATGCGACCCACACTCACGAGCGCACACACACTCACTAACGTGCTTACGCACGGCACAGTATGCAGCTGAAAGCTTTTTTTGTAAATACCAATTCTAAAATGGCGTCTCACCGTCAGATGGCAATGAGCGTGTTGAACAATTCACACATCGTCACGATTTCAATCGATTTGCGATCAGTTTTTGTCGCACCAGATGCACAGTTAATTGACAAAAATGGCGATGCATTTGCAACTCATGTCGCAAATATTGGTACCATTATCATCGACGGGACCAGTGCGCGAAGGTCGTCAGAAGCTTCAGAACGGGATGTTGTGACGGCGCTGCGCTTTTGTTGCTATGTTGATTTACTCACTTTCTCTCACTATAAGTCACAAAACTTTTGCACTGCTGTGAACCGAATGGCAACAATTATTTAAAGATTGTGTACCGAGACCATTTTTCTGCACGATGTGTCACCCTTTTCGATGGGCATTTTCCACCTGGACGGTGTCACGACGACGGCCCGCACTTAATCCCTTAAGAGCTAATAAAAAATATTTCCTTCAACGCTCCCAAGAATAAATTGAAATGTTTCACTCTCTCCACACCATAAACAACATCTACAATGTGACGACGTTACCGAGAATGCAAATTTGCATGCTAACGCCGAGTTTTGTTGCACTTTTACGTACGATCGCGATTTTTTGTCGATTCGCACGGCGCGACACTTTCGCGATGGAAAATATTTTTTTCATTTCCACCGAAACACGGAGCGCGCATTGAAGTGCAGTCGATCTCACCAACACTATTGGACACTGTACGATAGCAACTCTAGCAAGAGCGCGCTGTCACACACACGTTGCCTTCTACAAATACGTCTATACTGCCCACTTGACATTTTGTTCATTGCTGAATTAGAGAAACCATGCAGCTGTTATATTGCTGCTGCACAACACTAAGCAGATTGCATACTTAACGGTTAATTTATTGGTTTACAACAGCAAGTTTTTTTAAGCTGATATATGACAATATTTTTGTATTTATAAGATGATCAAATATAAAGCAACCACCACTACGGTTACTAGAATCGATAGAAAAAAAAACAAAAAAACCTATCCATCTAACCGTTCGACGTTTTTCTAAGTTCTATCGAATTTGAATCTCTCATCCAATACTTTGAAGTAAAAATCTCCTTAAGCAACCTGTTTACACTAGTACGCATGCACAAGCAACACCATACCAAAAGTCTCTTTAGACTTAGGCACCGTCTTATCGTAGATGTTTTCCGTATGATAGCTCTTATCTTTAAAGTCGGTAGGTTCTCTACCACCTCAGTATCGGCCATCGTATATTGACGACAGTAATTAATGAGCAATCAGGGTGGTTTGTGTCAGTTTATTGCCTAGTTGACGGAGGGAAACATCACTGTGATTGATAGGGTTTCAATCCATCCGTGTAAATTTCAATCTAATCCAGTACGCAGGTTCGAAAATATCACCCTGCCATAATGTTCCGTCGTCAGGAAGGGAAATCTTCCAACCATTCGCGTCAATATGGATCCGGAACTGAATATAGAACAGAAATGCGATACGATACAAGTACAATTCCGGAGTTTGATAAAAGTAAGTTCATTAAAAAGAAAATGCGTCATCGGATAAAGTTATACACGTCTGATTTATAGGACCGGCTTTGATACACATTCTGCTTCTGAACAAAACGATACGTTTATTTGTGGTGCTTGGATTGGCCAGCGTCGTGATACCAGCATTTGCGTACTTATTTTTCTTCTCAAAAGAAATTGGCCACGGCGGCAAGCCGGATATCATTGGTACCTGTGGTCATCCCACGCTCTACCACATACCGTGTGGTTATCCCAGTAATCTAACGCAAAGCGAGTGTCATTTGTTAGGTTGCTGCTACACTAGTCTGGCCACCTGCTATCACTCTCTACCCTCTGAGCATCAGTGCATTATTGGCAACGAATGGACGCCAGGTGTTCCAGCTATTCTTTCGCCGTATCGCACAGTAACTCCTTACGGCAAGGCGTCTCTTCCGGAGATACGATTCGATGTTTCTGTCACGGAGGATGACGGTGGACGTTTCCAATTCCTTCTTTCGAAAGTAAATATGAGCAAAGAGATTGCTGCGTCCGTGGCTCTGGAAACGGTCGATCTACAAGTACAAGTGTATAGTCCAACGTTCTTCATCGAAGTCAAGCGTAAAATCGACCAGGAAGTGATCTTCTCAACCGCACGCGGTCCATTGGTGGTAACAGAAGACTTCATCGAGTGGACGTTACATCTCGGGGCAGATTTCTTATTTGGACTTGGCCGTGCTTATCTCGAGCCCGGTACAAAGTATTTGCTACTGAACGACCAGAACACAACAGCTATTCCTATTGTGATGGGTTACAGTAAGTTACGTCATGCACAGTTCCGATTAGATACGTCACGTCTTCTTTTATTTTTCACTTTCAGACGCCAAACTGAAACTTTTCAATGGTCTAATATTTAACACTCCCGGTCTGACAGAAGTTGAAATAGTTAGATCACGTCTTATTATTGTGCGGGCGCAGCTTGGCGATGTTTTCGATTTACAATTCCTTCCCGGACCAACTCCGGCAGCACTGTACCGCCAATCGAAGGCCATTTTGCGGAACCAATATACACCCCCTTACTGGGCGTATGGAGTGCATGTTTGCGATCAATCGGCGGTTCGCAATATAACCACCGTACGGGCAAATCTGGAGATATTGCTTAACGACACCATTATGTTCGATTCACACTGTCTCCACAACGACCTGTTCTGGCTATCCGACGCAATGACCATTGATAAGAACATCGAATCCATGCTTCAGTTACTGAGAAATGCAGGCAAAAAGTTTGTTCCATCGTTGGTACTTACGGTAGGCTACGGAGGAAATTCAGCATATATTGATGCTCGTGAGAAAGGTATCCTGTTGCGTCATCCGGGAAATTTGCTCGCATACCAAGGGCGAGTAAGAAATCGTACCGCCGTCTACGTTGACTGGCGAACATCGAAACGATCAGGGAATCTCACCGAATGGCTGGAGGCACAGTGGCAAAAAGTCGCTAACTTGGATGCCGATGGGTACGTACTGGAGGAGGCAAGCCCTCGCGATGAACGAAATAGTTCACTGCCGTTGCCAAGGCAACTGATGTATCAACCGGCTCAACTGAACGATACACTTGCTGATCTTTTGCCCTGGGACACACTGCTTTCAGACAGCTCAACCCTAGTCCTCGCGGAACACAATTTAATCGGTGTTAGGGCTCTGGAAACTATCCAGAAGAAGCTAGCGCCATCGGATTCGTTGATTGTTGCTGGAGCCTACGACATCCACAGCAGTGCCGCGGTTCTTCCGATGAATATTTCCGCTAGCTGGATCTCATTGCGCAGCGAAGTGGATCGTACAATCGGCCACTCGGTGGTAGGTATAAGCTTCACCGGAACACCGATATGTGGTAACGCACCGCTCGGACGTGCCAACGTATCGGAAGAGCTTTGCATACGCTGGTATCAATTCGGGTCACTATTGCCACTGTTTCGCGTTACGGCCGATAGAACTCCCAACCGGTTTAGTCGTTTCGGACAGCGATTGATGCATGCTGCGCTACGGAGGCGGTTCGCATTGCTTGAATACATGAACACCTTAATCCTGGAGGATGCACCCTACTTACGGCCAATGTTTTACCACTACGAAGAGGCTTCCAACTACACCATGGACCTGTGGGAACAGTTCATGATCGGGGAAGCTCTTCTCGTGGCACCCGTGCTGCTGCCACAAATGACACAGATTGCCATCTACTTCCCTGACACGTTCTACGAGCTGTGGGGTGGCCAAGTGATGCAGGGAAACGACGTCCTGCAGTATGCTGTTGTCGAATCCGACCTACCGATGTTTATTCGGCCGGGATATATTATTCCAATGCGTGATATCGTCGAAGAACTGATCGAACTTACCAATGGGACAACGGTTCCCATAACGGCCGAGCTTTCCCGGCTTAAGCCACTGCATCTGGTCGGTGCATTCGAGTGCAACGTGCGTCGTTGGAAATGTTCGACGACGGGACGCGTAGTGTTTCAGCACGGCTTTCGGTTGGACATTATCATCGAATTGGACGATCGTGTAGCGATCAGTGTAATAGCGAATGTCAGCACACCTGAAACCGCCCAACAGTTGGCATGTTCGGAAGCAGCCACACTGAACGTCACCATTGCGAGCGCGCAACTTTACGGTCACCCCAATTCAAGCGAACCGCAAATGTACGACATCGACTACGACTTCTGTCTGCAGAATGGCAAGCGGATCGAGCACCCAAATTTACATCGTAAAGGCCCGGACGACAGTGTCGGAAACCTACCGTAAAAACGGAACTCGTTAAGCATGTCTTGGTTTTAAAGTGAAATTCGTTTGACCCATGGTTATCATTTTGCTCATGGATTGATGGAATGATGGTTTTTTGCACTTGTTGTTTGCAGCGTTTCTCTCCCACTCAGTGGTACTTATATATCTGCTTGTCAAACTCAGTGATGGTAATTTGTGCGCTTTATTACCCCAACTGCTTTCATCTTATCTAGCGAGTGGCCGGTATAATTTGTTTCGGCTTCTTCCGAGTGCAGGTGTCTGACATCATTTCAAATTATCGAAGCATGATGGGCCAGAGAAACATACAATTTTTTTTTAAGTGTCAATAAAGGTAATCCATCTATTATCGTACTCATCATGTGTTCAATTTTTATTTATTTGCTTAACATTTTAAGTACTCTTATAGACGAATAAAAGGTTCAACCAGTATGAATCTCATTACAAGCTAATGACTGTGACATCACTGTGACATCGAGATGTGACGTAGACCCCCATCACAAGAGCACGTTTCATTAAAGCAATATAATTTTACCTTCCGGATGTTTTAGAGCAAATTAACGTTGTCATACTGGGTATGTTACACATTATTTATGCGCAATGTGTTCCATGTTCATACGTCACACGGTGTCCGCTGAGGGTTGGTAGTTTGACCCGACCAGCACGCAGTAGTCTTTATTCCTCGTTAATCGTCATGAAAAACAAACCGCTATTTTATTCGCGGTACCCAGGTCTCACATTGTCGTTGGCTTTTGAGTCCTTTCGTTTTCGGTATACGTCCTTTCGCAAGTCCGAAAAAGTTGCTTCCGTTGCGTTTGTGGGTGCGATGTCCGCTATGGTCCGTTGACTAATTTATGCGTTACCATTAAACCCCGATAGGGTTCATAAAAATTTTAATACGTATTCTGCTAAAAAAGGGTCGATAGTGGGAAAAATAACCCATTTGTGGAGAAAATTGCGAGAAAATGCGGTGGTTGTCCATTAGCCTAGCGCGAAAGGTATTGACGGTTTTTGGCTTTCAACATTTTAAAACAAAATTCATCGTTGTTTGCCAATCGAGAACAGTTGTGGTTGAGATTTCTCCGATATGAGTTGCGAGCAGGATTGCGCAAACTCACCTCATTTCGGGAAAGGGTAGGAAAATTGGGCACTCGGGGAACTGAGTGTCTCTCGTGTTCGGCTGTCTGGTTCCCTATTGCCACGAGGATGTACATCGGTAGCAACAAGTGTCATACAATATAAGGAGCAAACACCACGGATGGGGAAATGGCTAGACGTTAAGGTGAGCAGCACGGGGATGGAGGTCCGATGACAAGTTCAAGTTCGTCCCGACAGGTTTTCGGATTGATTCTAGTCTGGCCCCCCGTCACGCTCTCCGAAGGCATCAACTTTAATGAAGACCGAAGAGACCCATCAAATACAGCACGTCAGGGTGTAGTAGTCATTCATTCATGTAACATGATCTGATGCAGGATTTTATAGCATTCGTATATTCGGCCGTTGGCTAAGGACATTTATTATTTTCATTCATGGTACATAAACAGGTAAGTCGAGAAAAAGAATAATTCCAATGAATCAAAGTGAGATACTTTTCCATGTCCAAAAAAATGATTTAAAAGAAAAACAGGACAAGAGGAAAAAAGGTTATTCACTAGCATGTTTTCATACACAAAACACTTTGTAACAAAAAAAAAACGACTCCACTGAAATGTGAGTATAAGCGAATGAAAATCCTATACACTTTTTGCATCGCATTTTCCTCAGAACCCCAGGGTCGAAAGACCCAAAAAGGGAACATGAAACCCAACGGTGAAGACAAGTTTGTTACGCTCTACTTTTGAATTGCCCCTTCTTTATGTATCTTCGGTTCAGGTTCAGGTTCATCCTTTGTCCAGAAGAGATGTTCATGGAAAAATTGTGACAAGCTAGGGGCTACCATGCAAGAGCATTTGGTGTCATCTAGCGGAAATAAATCGAATGCCGTGCAAAAGAGCGGTATGAACACATTTATAATTGGCTCGTTCGTTTACTTTAACATTTCGTGTCTGCAGGCAAGATCCGGAACTAAGAGGATTATGTGAACGCTTTTCAACGAGCCGTTTACATAAATCGTTGTCTGCATAGTTGCAAGGTGATGACGACGATTGAACAATCGATTATTGACGACGGTTCAAACGATTGTTCAGGTTGCGCTCGTACGAAGTTTTTCCACAAACGAAAGCGAGTGCGATGAAGTGTGCATAAATTCGTTATTTGCAAATTAAACACATAAGCTTAGTCGCTAGATCGGAGTTCTTGTTTGTGAACTTTCGGGTCATCCGGTATTATTTGCTTGATTGCCCACGAATATATAATTGTTTTGTTTAGTCTGTAATCCTCCATTTGGAAGCATGATAAGTTTTGTTTTAAAATTAATTTATTACCGCTACCGGAAACCATTACGTCGAATTTAATCGAATACAATTGTCCTACAAGGTTAGATGGAGCTGTATCAACAATTTGATGCGTGTTTTGTAGGTGTTATATCCAGGCATCATTGATTTGGAAGCACAAATTCTATGCCCGTTTTCGTTCTCCGGTTATGCAGGTTAACGAGCTTCTGGTTTACAGCATTGTTTCAAAAATGTTTAATTTACTATTCAGTACGGACCAGTAGCCGGGCTATATGAAAACCAGCTACGCACATTCCGCAAAGTAATGCTAGCAATGTGTGAAACTCACGGCTTCATTCGTGCCGTGTTATCCGAAACTAGTCTCCAAATAACATTACCTAATGGCCGTAAAGTTCGCACACCTTAACTGTCAATTGCATTTCGGAGCAAAACTCATGCTTTCAAACGCATCAGGACCTCATCTCCATCAAGATATTTGCAAATTGCATTCCTGTGGAGCATGCCCTGAGCGTACAATTCGCATTAAATAGTTTGTTACGAAGCATGACATCAACTTTCATGGCTGTTTTGCGCCAAAGTAGTAAACAATTGTTGTTTTGATCGTTCATGTTGCCACCATTTAATATGGTAAGTATACCAGTTTTCGGCCAGTCGAATGAAACAAGGAAATATTACTCTTCAATGCAATGGGTTAATGTTTCATTTTCGTCAGGTTTTGAGAAATAAGAAACATGTTCATTAAAATGAAGCAGTAGAATTTTTATAAAAAATAAAAATGTTTCCTGATTTTTACAACACTTATTAATGTATAGCTTTTAATCATTTTTGGACCGAAAGTAAGAGGAGAAACGAGTTTAGTATAATTTTCTACTATTTTTCCGACTTACTGGTGTACATGGGCATTAATGTGTTGAGTACTTCTGAAAATTAATGATGAAAAGATGTATCCGGATTTTTCACAAAAGATTTGTCGTTGGAGTCCGTACGTAAAATAAAAGTTTGCCCAAAAATATACTCCCATTCAACGCAATCAACGCGTAACGAAACATGTTCCCATTGCCAAGTTTCCAAAGCATTCCGTTTTCATCCCAAAGCACGGATAAACATAGCAACCTATCACAAATGGCACGTGATGTGTGGCGCATAACACATATTGTTTGAGCCACACCACAGTTAGCCGTTATAAGGCTCGATAAACGCACCACATACCACTGTTCGGGTCGGCGTTCAATCCTTCAAACAGCACGCTCCCTGTTTAGACGAAGCACAAGCGTATATTCTACGGGTAAGTAACGGGGAAATTAGCATTTTTCCGGCGCTCGCGTGCTTACGGTCGTCATCCCGAAAATGGTAGCATCAGATGAAATTCATAATTACTTCGACACAATGAACAGCGTTTAGAAGCAAAATACACACCCTTTCACTTTAACAACCACACGCTAACGTTCTTCAGCATATTTCAGTATATTCCCATATTTTAGCAGAACAAAAAAGTAGCAAATGATGTCGAACGGTAATATGTTGCGGGAACAAACTTTATGAGTGATGTAGAAATAAAAAGTAAGGTGACAGAAAGGAAGGCAAAATATGCAAACATAGTTACCTCTGATCTCTAGCGAATACCACTTTTTGCTCGGGAGGATTCTGACATTTATGTAAAACTGAAGCTTAGGTCCCCATTAGACTGGCAATGGGTAACGGGAAATAAAGGTGCTCGCAAATTTACCACTGAAAATTTCACATTGCGGGGTGGTGGTTTGGTTGTTTAAACAGTTTTGGCGAATATTCTCTTCTCTGTGTGCTTTGTAGTAGTAAGCAGACCTTTGGTGCTTTTAACCACCACCAACGAAGGGAACTTGGCCAGCTGTTGTGCTGTATGATAGGTTCTATTGTTGATTTTGCTTTTTACTTTAAACGGTTCTGAAGAGTACTTTTTGTAGTTTACATTTCAACTACAGCATCGAGTTTATATTTTCTATAGTATATACTATAGTTTTCGCTTGTTTATACGCAACTATAATTTCACAATCAGACAATAGATATTATTATCAAATTATAGCACATAAATATTGCTCTTACAAATCGTTCCAACATATTTGTATGCGTTTTGATGAACACAACAGTAAATGCGAGTACACCTCCCGTAACCTGTCGTTGCGTTGAAAAAAATGCAACAAAATTCTACAAAATTGAATTTATAAAAAATTGTTGACGTTATGTCCATATAACGCACACAAATGTCCCACAGGACAAAATCTAATACCATTGATGGGTTAAAACATGAACTGGCTTTGCGAAACATTTTCACGTACCATCATCATGCGCGTCTAGCAAGATAGGGGAAAACATTAACACTTTTCCCAGTGGATTTACACATCCCCTTTGACACGATGGAAACCGTGACTGTGTTCATCACTACAATATTATACCGAAACAACATGCTAGCGCGTAGTATGGACGAACGCGATACAGCGGAGAAAAGCATAAAAACAATTAAACGTAGGAAACCATGTGTAAAGCTGGCTTTGACATTAAAGTAGCAATGTTACCTACGTACCATTAAACATTGATATTAAATGAAATCTTTAAATGGAATTTATTATAAGCGACATTTATAGAATAATTGCTGCGAATACCACCAATGTGCTAAGTTTAACATGAACATAAGTTTAACCTTGGTTTGTGGTGAATTTTCATCCATTTTCGCGTTCAGACTGTTGTCGATTGACAGCTTGCAGTACTTCACTTTATGATGGTATACTCCGGTTCGGGTACTGGTGCTTCAGGCAGTTTGTGCAACATTCGCAACGCGTGCCGAATTTCCGGCGTTGTGCAGAGGATTTGCTACCTCGAATGATGTTACATATGCAGAATGTTGTTTAAAATGCAGGGGAACGAGGCGCTAACAGGTACGCTTTCGAATATTTCATGAATATTTCATGCTCTTAGAAGCGAAGAGGTACGATTTCCAACGTGTACCAAACAGTTTACAAGAAGTGCAAATATGAGGCAGAGACGGTTAAGCATCCCATTAAACCATGTGTTTCACCATGGTTCCGATGCGTAGGTTTTATGCTCCTTTATAAGCTCCATTCGATCCTTCCGTAAGTGTTCGTATAAAATATGATGCATTCGTTGTATGTGCAATATTTTAAAATAACATATCTCACAGTTACCAGCACAGCTGTTCCTTTTCGTTCCGAGAGTCACAAATCAATTTAGTACAGATTTATTTCAACATCTTACCCCCGCCTTTTATAATAAATGGCTTTAAATAAATAAAACTGCTGGTAGATTTAGGTTTCGCACACCCAGCATCTATTCGTATAGATTTTCGCACTCTAATTCACAGAATTTTCCCACGCGTAGGTAGCCCACGTAGCAACTGAATCGCAAAAGCTGGCGAAGTTCTGGCGTCATACAGTGGCTGTACAATATTTAACGTAAAACATGGTACGCGTCCTTCGGGAGGGTTCCATTTATTGCTTCGTTTTTCCCCTAAACGTGAAGTGGTTTGCCAGTCCCTGAACGGTTTCTGTGGTGAGCACGTGAAAATTATATTTTTTAGTACATCTTCGTAGCCCCGTGCTCATTGTGTTACAAAAAAACTGTTTTTTTTCTGTAGCCGTCCACTTTGGTGGATGGAGATGTGTGTATAAAATATCCATTGTTCGATGCACGAAAAGCATTTCCACAAACGATGATAAAGCATTGGATGGTATCGCGAGCGTGACTTTTTATCGTCAAAATGTTCAACTTAGATGTTATTGATTTTCTTTCTGTACTTCTGTGTTCTGATGAAATGTAGTACAACCATTAAACATATCTAGTTGATCTACAAATACAAATTCAAAAGCATCAAAAGCTTTCAAAAACAATTTCTTTGGTAACCATTAAAGGTTCGTTATTAAAAAATCTTTAATTTTTCTTTGGACTATTTGCTAAGCTTCAAAATTTTAAACCACATTAAAGGACAATCTACCGGTAGCGAAAAGTGAATCAAGGTGGCTGTGGTTGATAGTAATTTGCTGCGGTTCGATTTGGTGTAATTTGTGTGTTTACTGTTTATTCCTTGCCAGACGTTTGCCATTTGCGTTCTACAAAACGGTTCGATTTAACGCTTAATTAGTACAATATTCAACCCATTAAACCGGAAACTCCGTGGGACGAAGGCGTGAGCGCGAAACAAGGATCGCGGCAGGTGGAAAAGCAAACGATACAATCCTTTGACCGGTGCGCTACCCCCGCTACCTGATGATTTATTGCGTGAGTGACGTTCATTACGGAGCTAATGTTTTCCGCATCATCTCGAGTAGCTTTTAACACCAGTGAACTTTTACCATGGGGGAAAGCCATAAGGGTGGGATCAAGACGGCAAATTACCTGCTAGCTTATATTTATATCATGGAGGTTTGCTTTCAGCCATAGAATGTAAACATACCAATCTGCTACAGAATGCAAGAGCCTCCTAGATGTCTGCAGGGCGTGAAAAACCTTCAATTTGTTGCTTCATCAGAGCGCATAATGTTTCCAAGTACCACGAGGCGACGCGAGATGCTCCACGTGCCAAGGTGTAGCATTTAAAATTTATTTGGTTTATTTAAAGAGAGGATGAGTATCCACATTAACGATACCACAATCCCTTCTACGCTAGCTGTGCATAAATAAATCTTATAATGGCATTGGCTAACAATTTTCTCTTGGTACTTAAATCATCTTTTTTTTTCCTACTTAACTAAACCGACGGTATAACACCCACAGGGCACGTTGCTTGTTGCAATGAAACTGGCGTATTCATTGACGTTTGCTTTCGCTACCTTCTAAGTATTGGCCGTATTTATAGCATCGACAACTAACGCGTACAAGTTGAACTAGGGTACATTAAAGTATCCTGCGATGGAATCGTTAGTGCGGAGATTGTTTACTCTTCGCTGTTTTCTGGCTTCGCTGTTTTTCTTCGCTGATAACAAGGCTCTTTATTTTTATTAGTGTTTTCTTTTACCACCATCGACCCGTGAATTCCTCGGACGAACGAATTAATTTCGGAACTAGAAGTTGTAATAAAGACCGAAATCAACTGATGCTGTGATACTTTTTGTTTCAATGAGGACACGCCCGCGGCAAATTACATTTGATTAATGAGAAAACTTGATACAACGCACTTCGCCAGACGCCGTTGTGGTAAGAAATCACGGAGGAAACACGTTATCAATTCACTAAACGTTTTTCTGTGTATCTCATGGGTTGGCTTGGCGATGAGGATACTTAACATACAACTTTTCCGTATCCAATGATTGCTCTGCTGAGGTATTGCTTATTCAAGCCATCGAGAAATAATAGTACACACATTAGTTTTGGACGCAGAATGCTCCGATCAATCTAAGAAATTTCAATGCATCCGCAACATACTGGACATGATATGCATGCAACAAGGAAAGACAATTATTCTTTCAATAAACTATGTAATCCTCTGTATAATTATCACATGATCATTGGGAACCTATGGTATTATCATAATCTTACACTTTGGATTCATACCTAGTCTTCAAGGAACTGTTTTTGCATTAAGATCATAAATGCCACTCTCAAAGTTCATTGATATTTTAGATTCTATGTCATAACAAGTAATTGGTTTGAAAAGTGTTTACCAATTTCCACACGCCTTCCCTTCAAAGCTACTTCTTCTAACCAGTATTTAATCCGTTCGTGGTTTCGAGGTGAAAAAGAGAATATTTTGAAATAAAGTCGGTCAATATCGTACCAACAACCACAACCATAACCCGGTCTACAATTTTGATATCAAAGCCAATAGTTTACCTTACTGCGCGGCCTGCTGATTCACTAATGCTATAAAAATTTAAGAAAAGCAGACAAATATTTGTTATACATAATTGAATCACTGGGAGCAGGAAACATAAAGACACGAAGGCAAAGTTTCTCTGCGAGTCAAAGTCATGCTTTCCAAACCTCCTTCAACTAAACCAGACTGCCATCGTCATTACAGACACAAATGGAGAAGAATTTAGATTAATTTGCATTTCTTTTCCTAGAGCCTACAATCCTCCCAGGTTGCTCCTGCTGTTTCCAGACCATGATTGGATGGCTGTGCAAATAACCGGACCGACATTCCAGTTACACGAATCTTCTGGCTGCACCGATTAACAACTGCGTGATTCAGAAGGCACGTTTTGTTCGAGTCAACAAGGCGATTTTATTAACATTTTTTGGTGCATGTTTAACTGCTGTTGAATTTGTTCGGACTGTTTTGGATGTGGTTTTGTTGTCTAGACTGTGTTGGATAAGGGTAAAGAATTATTGTAGTCGATCTACTAGTCCACTAACCATCCGAACAAACAGAACAAAGTACATGCTAATATGGATAGATTAAAAATATTTACAACTATCGCACTTCCTCTCCTCTATCGAATAAACTGATAAAATTTCGTAGAAAAAAAACAGCAAAAACTTTCAACATATCACGCACGGTTTATTAAACCGTCCAACAGACTAATGCCGATGGTCTTTAATTGTGGCGCATGCGTCGAATATCAATCCAGCAACACGTAGCTCCTTGGAGGTGCCCTTTGCATTTACTGCCAGTGTCGAGAGGCAATTGAAGGCTTTCTCTGTCAGTTTAGTTATCTTATCGATGAACATCTCACTACCGGTTGAACTTTGCAGCGTGGTCTCGTCTGTCTCTATCGAACGCAATGGTGATCCATAATTGCTGTTGCTTACCTGTGCGTGCAAAATGTACCCCAAGTTCGATTGAGACGATCACGGTTGGGAATGGAATCAAACGGGGCATGGGATATTTGGGATTGTGAGTAAATAGAGAGAGAGAATTTATATGAGAAATATAGGTGTCCTATCGGCGACCATCGACGCTTCATCGATTGAGATAGTAAACCTGACTGACACTTACAAGCGTATCAAGATAGTCGGTGAGTAGAGGTCCTACGGCAGCGATCTGGCCCCAGGCTGTTGGGTTCGCTTTGGTGTATAGTGCTAAACGTCGGCCGGCTATCGTGAGCAGTAGGTTGGCGAATGTTTGATCCGGAACAACGTTTTCCAGCAACTCATGAGCGTACGTATCCCATCCATATGCATACAGTTCGATAATCTGAATCATAACAAATACATAATAATCCGGTGTCAATGAAACGCGGTAATTTCAAGATCACATTTCTGTTTGGTTCTCTAAATTCTCGGCATTAAGGATGCTTTAGGTGCTTACAATATTCTTGCGCAATTTGCAAAATGAGAACAATACCAAAAAAAAAGGATAATTTCATGTATAATCATTTTACACACATTTTTTCATTAGGCATAAAAGGTAAACAGGAAATGGAATGGACAAATTAAACGCTTCTATACATACAGAATTAATAAAGTAACACACAGATGCAATATAAATTTGACAAGAGAGTCGCTCACCTGATGCTTGCGAATATCGCCAAACTCAAGCTCCCAGGCACCGGCAAGCCGCTCGATCGTGTCCATCCATCCATTATGATCTGTATAGTAAACCGTCTGCATATCCTCGTGTATCAGATCCATTGTTGCGGTCACCGTGCGACACAGAAACTCGAGCCGCGTCTTTCGCAGCAATTGATCCGCCTTTGGCAGTGCGTTCGTGGTACTCTGCTGACGATTTATTTCAGAAAAGAACGCTTGATTCGACATCCCGTCAAATAACTGCTGGATAAGTTTGTTGGAATAACGAACGTTAAACGAAGTCAGTATCAGTAGGACGGTTGTGAGCTCCTGGTGCAAACGAAGCAACGCCATGTTGGCCGACGTTTGTTGTATAGCTAGTGTCGTCAGAGGAACAGGCCCTTCCTGCAGTAGATCTTCGAAGCGAAGCTCGAGTTTATCATGGTCGATGCTACCGGCAAACTGATCGAAAAACTCAAGACAGCACTCGAGGAATTGTGGCACAAGCGCATCACTAATGCCAATGTCTTGCAGGCAGAGTTTCTCCTTCGGCAATCGGCCTACTTTGTTGACCAGCTTCTTGGTCGCTTCTAGAGGTATTTTAAGGTGCGCGTTCCAAATCATGCAGCAAAGACCGTGCTTGATGGAATACTGCAGTCGCGGAACTGCTTTGAGCGATGCTAGACCAGCTTGCAGGCAAGCTACATTTGCCATATTTCTGCTCCACGCACCAATGTACTCCCATGCGAGCTGTGCCAGCAGCTGTCCGGAGTCGAGACTGAAGGGAAAGTGCAACCGAAGTATGTTTAGATTGTAAAGTACCGGATCCAGCTCCTCATGTTCATCTCCCTCCTTCGATGGGCCGTATTCGGACGTTAGCAGCAGGTTTGCCTTTATAAGTGCCAATCGCCGATCGCGGTGATTCGGTTTCTCTGCATGTTTGCCAGGTTGTTGGCATTCGGATTCATCCCCCGGGTCCAATAGTTTCGAATCGATGTCTGTTGCTTCTTTAGTTACCTCAATCACCAGTGTCGGTGGATCGATACCGGTCGCAGCAACCCACTTAGCGACAAGTTCCGCAACTATTCCTTTTCCTCCGGTTAAAATTTCCTTCAAGCTTACAATCGGTCTTTGGTACTTCAGTGTTGGCCATCGTGGATTGCGACAACGGACACTTTCAGCAAGGATTTTGCCCAATATGGCAACGTCTTCCAGTTTGTAAATCAGCAACATCCACTGACACGCCTCCTGCGATACTTGCTCGAACTGTTCGCTTACGTTCTCTTCCTCGTCGCTTCGCCGACGCGTTTCGTGCCGCAATGCTTCGTTGCGACACATCAGCGCTGCAAGAAGGCCACGCAGTGCGCACGGAGACTCGAGCAGATACTCACGCACTGACTGCCACCAAAGGCAAAGAGCATTGTTGTCGAAATGGATTCGATCGCGTGCCAGTATACAAATCTGATGCAGTACAGCGTTGAAACGGGTTAGGTCTTCAATCAGGGCGGATATATTGCGGTAGCTGAACGGCAGACGCAACCAGTAAGCGAGGTATGTGCGCAGCAAATCCTCCGGCATTAGACCACAAGCTTCGGCCGCTTCTACAAACCCTACGAGCCGGCTTGAATCGTTTTTATAAAGCTTTTCGAATATGATCTTTCCTAGGCTGGCATGAGCGCTGGGCCCGTTTTCCTCGCGTAGCAAAATGAGATCATCATTGGTAACATTGAATGAGGAAAGATATTCCATGAAGCTAGAATTCCGTACGCCGGACGATACGGAATCGTCAAATTTAACACCCCTCGCAGCACTGTTACTTCCACCGGCGACAGTGACACCATTCTGACCGGATTGCATTCCATCGCTCTCGTTAATTCGAATGAGTTCGATTAGCTGTTCAATCACTGTAAGTTCTTGGTCGGAAAGTTGAACATTTACTTGTTTTTGCATTTCCTTTTTCTCATCAATCGATTCTTCCTTGTCACCTTCCATCATGGAATACTCGATCGATGGTAGATCTCCGTGTAGGTGTAAATAAAACATAACTAATCGTTGATAATTTTCACACATTACTCTCAGAGGGGTTTTGCAACCCGGTATGCACAAGGAACGCGTTTCCTGGTCGTCTTCCATATTGCCATCATCCATTACGACGGATGTCTCGGACGGTCCAAGCGTCGCTGATCCTTCGATTGCTACTTCGGCAAAAATATCAACAACAGCTGCAAACAACTTTGGCCGAATCTTACGTTGCTTGGCCAACATTTCGACACACTGCAGTCGTATTTCATCCGTCTCGAAGCATCGACACATATCGGTCATCTCCTCTAGCTCTTCTGCTTCACTTCCATCGCCCGATTTTAGGCAAACCTTTAGCCTTTTCAACAAATGCAAATCTTTCGCCAGTTTCGACTTAGAGTCACTCAAAGCACAGTGAAACGGTATTACTATCTCTTTCAGACTATTATCCGATGGATCTAGGAAGGTACATCCATGGCCGGTGTACTTGATTTTACTCGCACCGGTCATAACTCCCATTTGACTGTGCGTGTTGTAGATGAGTTGTCCGTTCTTGGCGGCACTGAATGCAGCCACTTTCGGGCCACCGGAACGTAGAGACCACACTTCCAGCACCGAGCGGCGAGGTGCGTAAATTACGAGAAAAAGAGCCTTTCGGCGGTCCATCTTTCGAGTTCCAGCTGACGAGAAGCCCGTCGAAGATGAAGACGATTCTTTCGGCAGCTTCTCCGCAACCTCCACAAATCCGCACTGAGCATCGCGGTAGCCCTTCCAAATTCGCAATGCGATTCCTCGTTGACAATCGACAAGGATAATACGACCGAGGAGATCGGCAACGGCTGCAAGTTGGTAATTTGGCGCAGGCCATACAGCGAATGCATTTCGTTGCAGATCGCAGAGCCCGAAGCGACATATAAGCGGCTCCGAAGGAGGCAGCTGTGGTTCCGCGGCTGTTTGCTGCTGAGCAGTTGCACCACCACCACCACCACCCAACCAAGATCTAGAAGCAAAAATAGGACACCATTTTACAAACGATGCGTTATTTTAGCACATGCAATACTAACGGTAAGGCAGATTTGATTTTACTAGCTACAGCACGGGCGACATCGGCCAAAACGGGTTGTGTGAAACCTTCCTTTGCGTAGTGGAAACCAATATACGGTTTACTTCCAGCGGCGATAATTAGAGAATTTTGCGGCGCAGCATGACGGTACTTGGCGAAGAATCCACCCTCCAAGCTGGCCGTAAGTAAATGGTCGAAGGTGCAGCTCTTTTGTGGACCCACAACGACCGCATCCACGATTGTCATACCTTTTTCGTAGCTCCACTTTCGACAGGCGATCGTTTCTTGCGCCTCATTCACCTTTGGACTGCCCGTGCCGTAGCGATTGATCTGTTGGCGCAAACTGCGAAGCAGTGGAAACACCTGCGAACCCTGCAAGATCACACTACAGGACGGGTACAGAACGTACAGTTCTTCGTTGATATGTTTGCCGCTTTGCGCTTTAAGCGCCTGTATTGGTTCCTGATGGAAAATTTGCGTGTGGATTAGCGTGCCGTTTTCACCATAAAACAGCACCCTTCCATCGTCCAGACCCACTATGATGTAACTGAAATCGACCATCGTCTGCGAGCTTTGGCCCTGGCCAACGATGGGGGTGCAGAGTACGCTCGTGATGATGCAATTGGGACTATCGATCGCACCCCGCCAGACCGTTCGATAGACGTTGAGCTGTCGTTGACGATCCCACCGTGATGCAAGCACGACCAATATCGATCCGTGACCAAGAGCAAGAATGTCTCCGGCGGGAGATAACGAGTAGCTGACTCCATTTAGCCAATTTTCTTCTGCAGCAGGATTTGGTACATGAAAAACAAAAATAATAACATGTAAAAGTATTGTTTAATTGGCAAATTACAATTAACCGAGCGTTCGCACAAACCTGAACTCAATCCGAACTGTTCTTGCACTTCGGTCAAGTTTTCGATGCTAGAGAGAACCTTTACTTCACAGGACATTTTATCATGTGTATTTCACCTTTGGATTCTTTGTTTCATAGGTTTTTGGGCCTACCAGTTGTACGTACGATTCCTACCCCGAAAAACATTCAACATGACAAATCACTTTATATTCACGACAAAAATGTAACACATGAAAGGTGGTTTTGGTTCGTTCGTAACAAAATTAATTCTTCTTTAAAAAATATGCTGATAAACACACTTAAACTACAGAGAACCCGATTTTACGAGAAAAAAATAGCGTTTTTTAACACAAGAAAGCAGTAGTGGTACGCGTCGACGAAAAATTGTAAACATTACTCAGTGGGACACCCAATGGACATATGAATTGTCAGATTTTATGTTTATTTTTCAAATGTTGAGCATCTACCACATCCAATTTAGCAACATTTTTACATTTATGCGTTGGTCTGTCCTGTACGCTATCGGCAGAATGGAAGTTTTTAAAATAGATGATTGAAAATTAAATATTAAAATTTATATTCCATCCATTTTAAACTAATGATTTTTTTTTCTGTTTACGCTGAAGAGTTCAAAGCTTGACTTGAGATTTAAAATATTAACGCAGCACTATGTTTGTTTGAGCGAGAGAGTAGTTTAATTTTACTCGTTTTTTATATATAATAAAACAACAAAATTATGACCATGCCGTTAATAGATACGTGTCTGATAAACAATATTTTTTTGTCAGAAAATGTTTGAACATTGAAAAACCTTTCTAATGTTTGTTGACAGATTGACTCCATCTAACGTAAATGTTTTAAATCGCAGTAATCACAAACACTGGACAAAATATCCTTCGTTAGCTATAACATACTTTTGAATTCTTCAAAAATAATCATCTGTAGAAGATGAGGTAATAATAATGAAAAAAAAACATGAATGAAAAAACATGCAAAACCAAGGGAAGCTAAGTGCAATCTATTACCGAATTGATAACTTATAAAAACTATAAACATTATAAATTTATAACGCGGTGCAAAGTCTTCCTCGAAGCATACCTTCTAGTAGACGTAATACACTCAGCAAACATGTTTGCGATGATTGTGAACTTTTTCGAATACTAAAAATACATTCAGACTTTAAATACACATACCAAAAATCGAACGAGCTATCGGGTGAAAAATACACATCGCTTCACTGCTGTACATTGTAAACAAACCATTAAAAACGCAATCTATTTGATTGCATAATATCCTTTATTATATTTATTTCAATTCTAATATACATTATAATAACCATTCTAATTTCTTACTATCTATTTCCACTGGGGGGCGGCCCAGTGGTGTAGTGGTAGCGGCGCCGGTCTTCACACGACAGGACCGGTACCATGATCCCATTCGGACCGTCTCCCCCTAGCGAGGAGTGACTAACCAGCTGTGGTGGTAAAAATTAGTCTAGAAAGCCGGTTAAACGGCAGGCATGACTTCGGTCGTTACGCCAAATAGAAGAAGAAGAAGAAGATTTCCACTACATGTAATGTAATATATTTGTATTTTCTTCTAAACTAAAGGAGGCGCACGATAATTTAATTTATTTGATGCGTCGTGTAGACTGTAATTCTCATCCCGAATGTATCGCTAAATGCATATTTCGTTGAAGTTCAGCATACTGAAATGATTCAAACTGCTATCATATCTTACTGGCACTCGCAAGACTAGATTCTATGTAAATTCAATTTGCGCGTTGGGCTCCCTTATACACAGCTATATGGCGGCGCTTTCCAAGTGATGCGTGGGAGCCTTGGAACGGAATGTCAAGCATCTAGCTTAAACCCACTTCAACGGTTCTAGGAACATTAGATTCGTTGTCGCATGTCGCTTAGTAGATGATTGAAACCGTAGGGCAATTGGAAATGACCGAACATTAAAAGAAAAAAAAACATGGATGAAGAATAATAAATCAAAAGGTAATTCACGTATTTAGAATATACATCCAATGGGATGGAAACAAGCATCCACTGATTTGATGCTTTCCACCGATGAATGAATGTAGGAAGTCAATATCCGGTTGCGTAGTGGAGCGTGATCTCCTACGCTTTAATACGACGTGATGGTCCGCGTGGAACGATTTTTTTAATCTAGTTGGCTCCGGTTTCGACCGGTATTTGTACTAAACAATATGTGTGATCTTCTAGATTGAGTTTTACAAACCACATCGTTCCGATTTCCGGAGAGTGATGTACATCAATATGCTCTTGTCATGTTTTTGCCGAGAGTAGCGGTAGTGTCGAATCAGACACGTTCCAGATTAACGTAAGCTGCTACATGAAAGTAATTCTCGGAAAATGTGACTCATCGATAGCCTACATCCTTGCAATTTTTTTATACCACCGGAATCCTCCAATGAAGTATGTAATAGCTCATGTTGTACAATGTGGCCATTAAATGTGTTTCAATGTAGCCCTAGGATATTTTACGTTGTGTCTGGTAGTGGCTACTCTACCAGTAAATGATTCGTACAGCGAAAACAGAATGTAGAATAGGTACCGCATCAAATGTTGTACGGCAATATTCATTAATTTTCACAGAAAATGAAGATGAATTTCATTCTCTTCTCAGAACAAACCCTTTTGCCCACAAATTAGCATGCTTACTACATCTGTACCGAGTGGTTTTTAAGGGAATTTGATATTTTTCCAAGTAAACCTTTATCGCGGCTTTTCTTCTGATACTAACCAGTTACGAAATGTTTTCTGTGATATAAATTATAACATACACCAAATACTAAATATGCAAATATTAATCATTTTCTAAATATTTTTATTGAAAAAAAGCTGCACAAATTCCCACTTTTTAAACACATGCTATCGTTGTTTACATTGGGTTCGTATTTTTCATTAAATTTATTCTGGATAATTCGCGCCCAAAGCATGAATATTCGTTTGTGCTTCGTTTTGTAATCATTTACAATTAATTTATCGAATAATGTTACACAACATGGCGTTTTTTTACATTACCATAATTGAATTGCATATATTCTCAACTTGTATTTTCCAACAAACAGTTCACATCAAACTTGTTTGAAATGGAATCCAATGCAACAAACTTCGCAACAAAGTATGATTGAAAAATCATATTGAAACCGAATCATTGGCCTGTTTTGCTCTCTTACTCTGTCCTCTGTATTTATAGACAATAGACTATTTACAATATTATACTCCCGTGAATGCTTCAGATCAATCAAACCTATTCGTATTGAAGGAAACATCTTTAAGGATTGGGTTACGTGAATGAACTTTTATGCGACCCTATTCAACTAAGATGTGTGGAGGCGTGTAAGCCAAATGTCGTTGACAGTCAACGACAGTTCGTGACCTAACGGAGCGTAGGATACCTTCTTTCTGAATCAACAATTAGTCATTGTTTGCGAATGTAGGGGCATTTAGGTTGCTATGATGGAGAATATTTTAACAGCTACGAAACTGTTACTAGCTATTCTGTTGGCAGGAATGCAGCCATACAAAAGACTACCGATATCCCAACGTTTATAAATACGCTGTTTTTAAAATAGGATAAAAAATAAAATTGAAAGTCGCTCGCAGGTTAACACCGTGTAAATGAAACGTATTTTCACAATATTCGGTACACACTCTGTGACGCATACGTTGTATAATATCTCGCGACGAACTTTGGTATGTTACAGGATTAAGTTTCCTAATTCTAAAACAATCAATTATCTCCATCTCATCTGTTCGGAAATCCCAAGCGAATTTGCTGATTGTCATGATAAAATAAAATGCCTTTGGCACCAGCAGACCCTTACCGAACAATCCTATTTTCCATCATTAGTATTCATTAATTAACGACTTATAGATGTGCTCGTCGTTTGGTAATCTCTGCTCTAACAGGAATTTTGCTTTCCCAGAATGCACTCGGGGCGGAGCGTTTGAAACGCTGTGTGGTCTCATATGGTCAGCATGATGGCAAGCGTTGTCGCAGCTCGTATCGGTATCGTAGAAATGCACATCATTATGCGCCTGCGATACTATTCAAATGAAGTTCAAATAATTGTAACTGTAACTCAGTAGAACAGAGTGTTTAAATTTTCACTGCGTACAGAGGCATGTTGTCTGATCCTGACAGTTTGTAATGAGTGTTTCATTAGTGTTGCGTTCCTATCGAGCCATCTTTTTGAATTATAGCAGTTAAATATTGGAAATAGTGTTAGGAATCATTCCTGGATAAAAGCTTCCCTCACATGTTATCAATTTTGTGCATTTTATAATATTTTTGAAGATGCTACACGAACTGAACGAATTTTCATTCGTCCATTACGAACAACCTAGTACAACTTAGCGTGGCTTCAAAATAGTCAACAGCATATGGGGAACCAATCTTCCAGTTGCAAACAAGACGGCGGTTTACACTTTCAAAACGATCGATTGTCATCAACATACGCTTGAAGAAGCGCGCAATCATACGTGTCGCACGCTCTTCCTTTTGCAATCAACCGAAATGGAATGAAAACCTACCCCAACGGAAGTTATGCAATCACGTTCCGTAGACGATGCTGCGTAGTGAACGCTACCAACCGTCGCGTTTGTGGAATTCACTAAAAAAAAAACAACAGAAATTCAATTTTACGTTCATCGTGTCCGTTTCGATGGTGGGTTTTCAATTGGCTAGATTTAACTGTTTGATTTGATTTATTTTCTCACAGAGTTTTCCATCTGACGGACGATCGTAATTGAGGTCATTGACTGTGTTCCCAAGCGGGTAGGTATTTTATCGCCTTTCTGCTACAATTATTTTGCAAGAGGAATAGTGTTTATTGCTTCCATTTGAATCTGTTACCCACACTTCCAGGAGGTATGCGTGTAGAAGTGTTGACAAATCGTTTTCGGTTTCGTCTAATATATGTGCTGAGTGTAGGAAACGTCAGTCGACGTAGTTCAATGCTTCGAATAATTATCCGTGCCACAATACTGGACACTTCATTCGATTTGGTCACGGATAGTCTCTGCACAAAATCGATACCAACAAATCTGACCGTAACGAGGCAATTACGTTAAAGCTAACTACCATTTTCTTTACAACTTCGTATCAACCTGCTCGTCTAGACATGGCATGAAACGATCGCGTCGACTTTTACCGCACCATCATCCACTATCATCATTTGGTGGCCATTTCATTTTTCTTTTTGATGACTTCACCATCAACGATGTGGGGAACGTGTGCATCAAAAGTGTCGATGCGTGTGGTTTCGTATCGATAAGAACCAATCCCAAAGCGCTCAAGGATTGCGAATGCGAATCGATTGCAATTCCATAAGCCCTACTAGCATCGTTTCAAGTTATAGCGATGAAAATTGTGCGATTGGTGAGAGGCTTGAAAAAACAAATCATAACGATAGGAACCAGTCCCCAGTGGACATGGCTTTCGTTAAACTCAACTGCTTACCGTTATATTTTACCACCATGTAATAAAAAGCAACACAGTTGAAGATTATGAAAACACGGGCGTAGCTTGTATCCAGAATGGTATCATAAAAAATGTGAAGCCAACCTGGCTTATCGTCCAAACAGAACCGCTTTTAAGCATTGACAAAGCAGGAAGTGTTTCTTTGCTAGCTGGAGAAATCCTGGGGATTATACCGCACTGTCAACATCAATCAATCAGAGCTAACGCACGCCCCTATAGTCCAGGGTTAAAACGATACTTTCGATCAAACTTGAAGACCATCACCTTGAGCTTGGACCTTGAGGAAGTACGTTGGACTACATACAGCAACAAGTTTAAGCTGCTCATTGAAAGCGCACGGGATGTGGAGTTCCACTGTTGTTTCTCCTGTCGGTACAGCGTAATCGCGAACGGTGGACCTAGCTTCCCCTTACGGGGAGTCCTTACGTTCATCCGATCGCATGCGCAACGGAGAACCGACCGCAAAGCCGAATGTCGCGTGAGTTCTTTTCCCCTATCGTTAAATGTTCCTACAACACACAGCATCCAGTCGCGCTGCGAGAAACACAAGTTAGTCATCCTTTTGACTGTGACCGTAATGCGTGCCAGCGAAGTTGTGTGGGACAGTGTGATAAAAGTGTTGCAGTCTCGACCGGTTCGCATGTGCAATCTTGCGTGAATTTAAATATCTGACGGTTACTTCAGTGTCAGTTTTGCGTAATATCGCTTTGCCATGTGGCATGTTTGACACGATTTGCTCATGCAAACAATTTCAACCGATACTCTAGTTCCATAAGATATGCTGCAGCTTCATTTTGCATCGAATAAAAGTGCCATCGCAAATTATACACGCAGTGGAGGTGTTACCTATCGAATAAGAAATAGCGTTACGAACCGGGGTACTGGGGGAATTTCTTACACGAATAATATCCCCACGGATGGAAGAGAAACATAATGATCGTGCAATTTTGGCGCTCCAACTCTGCTCACGAATGCTCCTGGATATGAAAGCCGACGACAGTCAGTAGAGTAGGCTGTGCATATAACAAACTACCCAATGACATGTCCCCAAAGCAATGCCTGCTAATGTGTACGTATGTTACGGTGTTCACAAATTCTCAATCTAAAATCAGTGTATTAAATGTGTAACGTTTTTCCAATCTCAAACGTGCGTGGTTGTGGAATGGGGGGCTATCTAGCAAGTCCATCGGTCGTCGTTTGTGCTGTGTACTGTTGTTGCGTATTTAAAGAATTGCCCCTTAAGGGGCTGCATATCGAATGTATCCAGTGCCAGAGGTCGTGAATAAGTTACACTAAGCCAGCAAATTAATATCTCCTCTGTACCTACGCCCACGGTTTGCTGTCGTGTGCCTCCCGTGACGTTGGCGTGTGTATGTGTGTTTTGTTTGCTCAATAGTGTACTCGCTGCCGGTGGAGGCAGCTACTCTGGATGTACCTGGCCGCTGGATTACTCAACATCATGGATATCTCCCTACAGCAGGAATATCTGCAGGAGTATCTTCTAAGTGCGTCCGCCATAGGCAACTACTCCGGTTCGAACCCGTACGGGGTCGGTGCGTTCGGAGGCCTACTGCCAAATGGATCCGGTTTGCTGGCAGGACTCGACAAAAACGGCACAGAAGTTACCATCACCGCTCCAGGTAATGCCATGGCGTGATTTCAACGGATTGTCCACCGACAAAAACCTGCAGCTTTTGCTAAACATGTAACATTTCACTTAAAATGCCATGTGTCGGCGAATCAGCAGACGGCGCGTGTTGTACGGTAGAACACTGCAGAGGGTCATAAAATCGCGCTGGATTGGTCCGATAAACAACCACCCGGAAGAAGCGAGGTCGAATAGCAGAGCCAACAGTGAGCTAATGTTTCAGTTCACTCTGACTGGCAGGATCCTAGTGGCTATATCGTTTATATAAATTGTACTTTATTTCAGACCATAAATTTCTTGACCCTTTCAACCCACCCGCTTCAAATCAAACGCCACGGCTTGCTAAGGGCTGCAAACTCAGTCGCTAAATGGTGAACAGTAGCAGAGATAAAAGATAGGCGATAGGTGGGTTCGTAGCCGTTGCCCATTTCAATGTTTGAATTACACTATAAAGTAGCGACATTATTGTTTTAAAACATCATTTACGAATTTTAAAATAACGGTCTCATTTGCCAGTCATTTTAATAAGCTCTACAATTTAGACGAGGAAAATGTTGAATTTGCAGCGCACTAGCCACTGATTAGCAAATTTTGAAGAATGAAAATTTATGAGTTCACAAACTGATATTATTGCGGTTTTCGGTACTTTATTTGATTGAATATTCTTCACATTAAACGATACATTCCAATGAAAATCGTTGAATTGTGTATCTAATTTCATGAACCATTGTTAGAAGCATCACTTTATCATTCATTGCCGTTGTAGATTAGATTAAATATCAATATTTAGTACAGTTGTTAATTCAATCATGGTGCCAATGAATTGTTGAAACCTTCGCTTTACGCATATAAATGTCATTATTAATAGGGAATATAATTAATCTACCGACCACTGGGGAATGAAAGTACTCAGATTTGGTGAGGGCATCCAATGCGACTTATGGTACGCAGTAATTTTGCGTGCCGGCCCGATGCATGTAGCGGAAGTTGTAACGTAACGAATGATTCCCGTCTTTCCCGTTTAAGTTCATAATACCAACGGCGTATCATTTGATTAGTTATTTCCCTTAACTGCGAACGGGAAGGAATTTATGCATTGCTCGTGCTAGGACGTGAGGAAATATCAGGTATCGATGGCAGTTGAGGATAAGAAAACCGTTTACGTGAGGTATAAAAACCTGTAAGAAACCCGTACGCGTTATCGGAACCCATGGCAGGCAGCCGACTTGATATTTCAGCTATTATTGAGAATCAATACAAGAGCATGGTGGTTGGTGTTGGTGTAAATTGCAATTTTTCAAGCCGTTTGACGAAGTAATTTTGTACATTATCTCACTGAAATAGCAAGAGTGATATGATTGTCAAATTGTTTCCTAAGCATGTTCATGCAACACATTAACTGGAGTCAATAAGCTTTTAAATACACTAAAATCTGATATTCTCGATATATATAAACGGATACAGACTTTTGAAAAGAAATATGTCAATATCGTTTTATTTCCACTTGGAGCACTATGCCCACTTGGAAGATCATTCTATAGACATTGATATGCATTGGATTGGAATATTATGGTTGGCTGTCAAACAGTATTAAATTTCCCACCGTCGTAATGATAACTTATGCCATGGACAGTGCACCGGACTCTGCTCTTCTGACAACACCGGAAGCTTCAAGGTCACACGCTCTCCAGAGACTATTGAAACGAAAGAGTCATAAATCATTATGATATTTCAATTCATGAACTGCCATCACAAGAAATTAATAAAATTAATCCTTCATTCGTGACGTGTTTCATGCGAAAGACCAATCAACTGGAACGTTTCATTAATACGCCTCTGGGAATATTCATTTGTTAGACTGTAACGAAACAGCAAGCATCAAGATTGCGCTATAAATGCGCCATAAACTGGCATTACAAGGTATTTATCGTAAGAGATAAACTAGTTGATTCGAACATCTTCGGATAGATTCCATGACGGTTTTTTTTTGCAATACAAATACTGAAACAATTTTCCCGTGGGTCCCATTTCTCTACTCGACGTTTCCCATAAAATATGATTGTTTGTCTGTGAATCAAACAAAAAACGAACAACTACGGCACACTATTGTAAAACATTGTGTATTCCCCAGGTAGATTCATGTGCTACGTGCTACGAACCGGCATACCAACCAGCTATACGTTCGATGAAGACTTATGTTCATCCCATTACCTTGGTCATGCATGTGCTGGATGCATTTATCACGTGGTATCGTAAACTTTTGCCACCATCCGGTTCCATCGAGCCCACATCGTCAAGGAACGTAGATTGCAAGATAGGTGCGCGTGTAAGGTCAGACAGGATGCCATCAGGCGCCTTGCTCCATTGAAGCGATACCTCACGCAGGTTGAGGTCGCTGCTAAAGGTGCTTTACATTTGATGGGTCATTTATTTAGTTTATTTTTCTCGTCTCTGCAATCGAGATTCTATCGCAAAGTTTACACAGGATGTAATGAAACCCTTTTAAGGGCCCTTCAGTAAAGGTTCTCCTATGGACAGGTGCGCCATAAAGCACATCAATATCCTACTTGCAAACATGAAAATGAAATCACGCGGTTTTAACATAATCCTTTTTTTTGGATTATTTTATATGGGAGCGATATATTTTCACTCAACACTTCAAGCTTCAGGAAAGCTCAGATTAAAAAGTGGTGAAACATTTTACTGTGTATTGGTTGCGATGGTTTAAAGATAAAAAATTTACCTTCCGACTTATGCGGTTCATTTTTTTCGAATGTTTCCAGATTTTTTATCAAACATAACGTGTTGTCAAATATTATCAAGCGAAAAGGATAATTTGAAAAGACAGCTTTTAATAGAATAATTTACTCCTCAATTAGATGACAATGTATTTTAATAGGCTTCGTCTTCGTTTGCCAACGTGAGTAGCATCTGGTGTATTTTTAATAAAAATAAATTTACGTGTAACGTATAACGAGTGTACCGAGCAACTGAACTGTAGCACCTGGGCGAAATATTGTACCGTTTTCTTCGGAATCGAATGAGGATAAAATTTTTATGTAATTATTTTAATTTTACAGATAACCATACAGTTTTAATAAAAATTCAACATAAATTTCCACAATTTGGAATAAAATCAGCAAAGGTTTCGTAATGATTCACAAGTTTTCGTGAAGTTTTTGCAAAATGGGCCGCACTTGGTATATTAATGAACCCGTTCTGAATTATTTAAAATCATCGTGAATTTTAAAATTTCCGCTAATTTTACCCCTATTAAGGGGTGCATTAATTTTGAATTGTTCCATTAAGAAGGCGAAGACAAAATTTTCCCCATTATTTCTTTGCATCTGATAATCTGACAGCCTATGCGCTTTCAACGCTCAATACGTTGGAAATTTGCTAAAGCACCCGGTCTAGCAGCTTTTAGACAATTAAAATGACAAGCTAACACCCCAAATTTCCATCCCATCAAGCCAAGGTCGTCAGACGTACCAGTTAAGGATTGAAAAGATAAAGATAAAAATATTAAGCAAAAGGAATTAACACCGTAGAGTTTCGTGTGTTCTTTCAATTTTGTGCCACACTCGCTTCCACTCGTGCGATTGTCACAACTCATTTGAACTCCTTGGAGGGTTTCTAGACGGATACCGTAACCGTTGCCGTTTCGCTTCGGTGACAAATACATGTGCGGGTGGCAAAGAAGCGGATCAAAAGCGATGAACAGTTATGAAGAATGCTTTCCAACAACTACGTGTAGCTCTTTAATTTACGTGATAAAAAGCGTCACATTAGTGTAAGTTGAAGCCACCGAGCTTAAAGTGGATGAACGTACTTGTCGGTTCCAGTCCTGGGATAAGGGGCACTTCCATATTCATGAAGAACAAAAATACGAAAGGTTAGAAGTAGAAAGCTGGACTAAAAAAGAAGGACCGTTTCTGTCCGCCCCATGTTTGTTTGTTTTTTTTATTTATTGTTTTTATTTATTTTATTAACATATTCCGAAATTCTAAAAATTTTACTTCACGTCCATTAGGATGCCCACAAAGTGTACCCACATTGACAGAACTGCTACGAAAAAAAAAACAATAATTTTGTTGGATTTATGAATGTAAGGCATTTTCAGCATCACTGCTCTCGTCATTGGATTAGTGCTACTTGAGATATTTTCATCATGTTCATATTTGTTGTGACTTTTACGTTCTTTTAGAATGCCAGCATCATCCCCGGCGATACTAGAGCCCGTCAACGACAGTTGTGAATAAGTTAACTTCGTTGCTGTCACCGTTGTTGTCCCTGCCACTGCTGAACCTTTTAGCAGCTCAAGTAGCTTTGATCGAAACGTTTCTTCACCGTTCACCGTTGGATGACGGTGGTGGAAAATTACTCTCCTGGTAGCAACTTACCATGTTGCTAATATGTCGGACCGTGATAGCCTGTGTGTTCTCCAAGACCAAAGAGCATATCTCACCGCATCCAACTTATACGGCACAACTCCACGGCCGCATCCATGGTCTGTTTGCCATGGTTATGCAGGAAAAACGCGCGGTGCTGAAAGGTGATGATGTGGGTTGGGTTCACACGTGAATTACATTTAAAAAAAAATAAATGTCTTGGGTTGAGTTCAACGGTGGGACAGGCTAACCATTGAAAAGCCTGCAGTAGTCAGCCCGGACGATGGTTAAACATTTTATCATGTCAAGCGATGAGTTTGCATATGCTACGCTTTGACGCTTGTTTGTGTCTTCCCATCGTCTTGTCGTGACGTGCGTGGAATAGGTTTAACGAGAAGACATGGTCCTTGTTAAACTCTTTTGCCAGATAAGTGAGGTTTATTTTTTGTGTGTGTTGTATAAATTTATAACTCCCACTCTAAAACTACTTCAAGTCTTGTTAAATTGAATCCACATCCGGATCAACTTCCAGGGGTGAGTTTACGGAAAAATTACCTTTACCAAGCGATTCGTTGAAGCTCCTGGCTCCGGGTCGTACTTCAATAAAAGTTCTCTTTTTTGTGACAAGCTGTTCGGCTGGCATGCTTACCCACGTGCGTTGAATTAAAATGAAGTTCATTAAAATTAACAACCGTAACGATAAAAGTGTGTAGATTGAATCACCCGCTGCATCGGTAGAAGTTTATTCAATAAACACTCTTGAAAAGAAAATTGTTTTGTTCTCTCTTTTTTTTTTTGTTGTGCGATGGAATACAAACTTGGTATACTACCAAAGCACAATCGATTCGTTGTATCTCCGCAACTTTATAGCAACACATTATCCATTGTTCACAATCGATCAGCCCAACATATAAACACCGGAATGGATCCCGTGGCATCCACCAGACATTCATCAACATTTCAAATCCAACGATTTCACAAATTATTACCGATCTAAAGGTGAGTGTTTCCAAAAATGGCCACAGCTCTACTACGCCAGGTTGCCTCAGCGAATGTGATTGATCGGACACGGACGATCGCAAAATGAAATGTAAATATTAGTGCACACGCGCAGAAAACGATTCGCACAGCACCGATAAGACGGTGTGTTTATTTTGCTCATCAAAGTCTAACATTCTTTCGAACAAAGCCACACCGGCAAAGAACAATGCCGGTGTTTCGGTGAAGTATTGTTCAGTTTAGATAAGCTCGAGCAGAGGATGATGATTTCTGTGGAAGGAAAGAAATTTGTTTTGATAGCATTTGCTCCGATGGAACAACATAGATGACATGCTGTTTCCGAGTGTAGCAACAGATTAAATGAAAACAATTATTATTACCACACGATTTGTGGGTTTGCCATCTGATTTTTTTCTGCGTTAAAAAACTATTACCGGTACAAATTTCACACAAAGCAAAATGCTCGGAGTGGTATTGAAATTAATCTTCGCATGTTAATTGAAGCTAGGTTTATCTCCGTCCGGTGGTTATCTGTTGCTAGGAACGTTCAAGAAGTACATCGCACCAAATTAATTACAATCGTGTTGTGTCATCGTCAGCCATTTGGATATTTTGTCAGTATGCTGGCAAAACGAATCCGTGTTGGAAAAAAATGCAATAGGATTATTTAAACACCCAAGGAAATGAGGATTTTCCGAGGACATCTGCTGCCCTGCTGCTGGCCATGCATCTGCTGGCCATGGTTGCCCATAACATCAGCCGCATCCGAATCCAGCCACCACATGCGGACACGTTGAACATTTGGATTTCTTTGTTCTGGTGTACGTTTATGTGTGCATTATTTTCGGGCCATAATGGAAGGGACAAACAAATTAAGCCGAACTCGCCCTCGCCTGGGCATTCGTACAGAGAGATTGTGTTTTCTATAGGACTGCGAGTCGTTAATTAAATATCACGCGAACACAATACGCCAGAAGGATTCGCCGGAAGGATACCGTGGTCAGGTAATCTGATTACAGATACAAGAACATATTAATTGGTTTACCATACGACATTCCCAGTGGATCTGGTTGTCGTGCTGAGCTACAAATTTATGTCAGTGAGTGCATGTGGTTGATTCTTTCCTGCTCAATTAGAACAATTAAAACAACCGTATGTACCGTTTTGCGGTGAGAAATGATTTACTAGAAATAGATGGCGGCTAATAAGATACGGTAAAAATAAATTTATTACGATTGAAAGAAGATAACAAAAAACAGTTACGAAACACTCAAACCAAGTTTCGCAACTAATTTCAAATTTCTATGTCAATATATATGGCAACCAATGTAATTTCACTTTATCATTTCCATATGCAGCTGCATATCATAATAGGATGGTAAAATTTAGTAGCGGTATAATTTTGGAACTAGTGCCATGTGTTCGTTGCACTGGTCGTAAATTTCGTCCTAATTTCCAATCACATTAATTTGGTGGTTCATTTCGATGCATCGCGAAACGTCCTACGCGGCCAAACGATGATAACATCCAGTAGGGTCCAAGTGCAGCCAGTGCACACACCTAACCCGGTGGTTGGCAAAACTAATTCCCGTCCAGTCTGTCGCGCACACCGCTGGCTCGCATTCTATTCACACCAAAGCTAACAAACTCTATCCAAAGATGTGCCATGTGGGCGAACTTTATGTTCACCAACGTCCCATTTGGCTGCGCGGCTGACACGTGAAGCAAACGACGTGATAAATTCACACCACTTGGCATGCAATATTGTGGCGAGTTTCTCGATCACGATCCGCGGCTTGTGGTAATACTATGGCATTTGGATCGGTGCCAGCCGCTGCCGAAGCTGTTTTGTGATACATTTTCATGCCGAAACAGTGGTAGCGATTTGAACACCGATTCCTGAAAACGTTGGCTACTAAGATTGATTTTATAGAGAAAATATTTCATATTTTTTAAATACGTACTTATATTCTTTTATAACAAAAATTGATAATTGAATCCATTGAAACTCAAAAAGTAAATCTGACCGAGAAGAATACATTGAATACACATTTCCACGAACTTTATTATTCTTTAAATGGATTATGTAGAAATTACGCAAAGTACATACCACAGACCGTGAGTGTACTTCCGTTTCAGTTAAAATATTGACCAATTCACAAAATCAGTGGCGTCTTTGATGTTTGTTTCATGCGAATTAATGCTTTCATCTGGCATTCACAAATTGCTACGATAACTACAGAGAGTGGATGGTATTGCCAGGATGTAGCAAACAACTTGTATCTACTTCTTACCTTTATTGGCAACAATTTACAAAGACTCCAAGAACCCGGAAGTGAGCATGAACCACCCTGCAGCAGCATAAAACTCGCATCGCAGCTGAGAAAGAACAATATGAAAGCTGCACGAGATGATTTATTCGAGATGGTATATGAAAATTAATACACGACGGTGGGGAAAATCTCGATTTTCGAGGCATTGTAGCTTTATGCTTGCAATCTGCCCAAAGCGAGCGAATTTAATAAAAGTTTCATCGCTCCCGAGGCGTTGTTAAGTCAGACGCTCAAACACCGTCGACTGTACCGGTGTTCTTTCATACAATTTTTCTACCCAGTTTGATAACATTCCTCTGCTTGGTGCTAACTCTCGGTGGGATTTATTCGTACCGCTTGTAGAGAGGAAAAAGTTTAACAATTTACGGCTTCAGTTAGCGATTTACGTGCAATTAAGATAAAGTTAGTAACATCAAACGATTTTTCACTCTGCACTCGAGACTAAAACAATCATAGTTCATGCGAAAAAGATAGAAACAGAAATAGTGAGAGTGAGAATTTCTTACAACAATGCAAAGGTGAAGAAGTCTCGGAGGGATAAAAATTGTCAACGTTCGCTTAAAGTTTGGTGCAGTAAATTGATACTGAAAAGCACTTACGCGTACGATGTATTTCATTCATCCGGCTCGAAAAGTTGGAACAGATTAGCCGATTAGAAGTCTGTAAAGTTCATGCATAAGAGCTTCTGGTCAGATAAAAAAATGGTTTTATTCATCTGCAAGTCAGCTACAACAGCGTAAACTAAAAATTGCCTTGAATGGCGCTTAGAAACTTGTACGCAACAGCGACAACAAAACACACTTATCAAATTGAACTTATTTGCTGGTGTAATTTACGTCCCAGAAATTTAGGAACATTCCCGTTCGTTACACAGCCGAAGCGGTGAAGGATTGAAATTTACTTCGCTGTTTTCATCGGGGGTAATTTTTTATTCAGCCCACTCATCGCTTTCCAACGCCCAATGTTACAAGAAAATAGGAAAATTCCAATCAATGGGGCAAAAACTTTCCGTTCGATGCGCTGGTATCGTGGCACTTTTCGCGACACTTTCCTTCTGACAGGGATGGAAATTTTCCCGACGCAAACGAAGTTTGTCCTTGCGGGCGTACGTTGCAAACGGCGCAAGACAAATATAAAACCCTAACTTAACATTTACCTTCTTGATTAAAATACACGCGATCAACGACGGGTAGCAGATAGCGCAAAGACAAGCATCGATGAAATGAATCTCATTCAAGTATCGACGGGTCGCAAGCAGAGAGTACAACCTTCTTACAAAGAAAAAAAAGGTTAAATATTATTATTATTTTGCAATGCAAGGTGAAAGGATTTTCAATAGCTTTGGGATACACTTTTAATACTCTATGATTTTCTTTTTATACCACACTTTTTTTGTTCGTTCGCTAAATGCCAGTCGGCCAAATGACATGTGTCACAACTGCGTACTACTTTTGAACAACTTTGCTGCTGTAGTTAATAGGACAAGAAACGTTGTTGTCTGATTTGGAACTGTTTGTCCAACTATGAATTTAATGTTATATGTTTATAACAGCCTTGAAGCTGAACCAGAATAGCACCAAACTGAAACGCTACGTATTCTAAGTTAAGCACATTGAAGAACTTTGTGACCAAATGCACACACTGAAATCGTATCACAAACTTTTTGAACTGACCCAGCCCACGGCAAAACTGCTAAACATTCTATGTGACAACTTTAATTGGAAGGTTTTTTTCTGTATTTTTGTACAGCGTCTGACCGATGACACCGATTCATTGTGACTGTGATGTGTGGGCTTTAGAATTCTATACGCGCCACTGTTCAAATTCGTTATTCAACGGTAACGTTCGTTTACCCATTTTTTAAACCAGCATACCACAATTTTCATGGAGATTTGTGCTCAATCAAACATCAATCTTTGAAGAGCAGACGGGAGCACATTCTGTGAACTACGGAAAGTTGTTTCCTTCGCAGGAAATGCTTTTGGCCAAAAATTGTCCCTTTCATTCGATAATCTCAGCTTGAATTTGATAATATGCTTTGCTTCTTAGCAAATGTGTACCCTCATTTTTCATGCCGACCAATCTCGGCAGTTGACGGTTTGATAAAGGTCTAACAAGTTATTAGGAATTTGTAGATGGTCCGGGATTTTTCAACTTCCGTGCTGTTTGGCAGAATAAGGGTGGTGTCACTGCTCCATCGCGCGCGATTTCGTCGCGCGTGGTGTCAAATTTTGTATGGAATTTGACAGAAAATATCGCCGAGCGATTTCGTCGCGCGATGGAATCAAAAAAGTTTGTTTCGGTCGTTCGTCGCCGAGCGATTTTTTCTGTCAAATTG
>JXWZ01004012.1:0-14014 GCA_000956215.1 Anopheles farauti No. 4
AAAACAACCCCCCTCCCGCCACTAAAAATGAGGCCAATAAACTAACGATGAAAACTTTAACTAAAACACTTCTTAAAATAATTAAAACGCAACTGCTTCATCAAGTAACAGGCTACGCATTAAAATTTCAGGCCCTGTGTAACTCCAATTTGACACTGAAATACTCCTCCGGCTATAAGCTGCGCTATTTTCTGACCGTGAATTCAATCTGACGGCCAACCAACTCGGGTTGGGTGGGGAGGACAGCGAATGAAACAATTGAATTTTTCGCGCTTTACCGGTTTGGGCGAAGTGCAATCTCGGCCAAATTATGAACTATTTACACAAAAAAAAACAACAGAATCTTCTACGCTCTTCCTATTGTGTTCTGCGTTACGCTTCGGAGCGTTTTTGCTTCAACCACAGCGGGCTGAAGAAGCTGGACCTAGGATAAGGCACGTTTGGCGCTAGGCGATACGTTTCGTATGTCGTTCATTTCGCAGGTTTTGAAGATTGTTTATCTTTCTACGAAAAAGTTGGGCATACTGGTAATTATTTACGAAAACAATAATGAATGCTTCTGCTGTAGCTACACACTTGTTCTTCGGGTAAATAATTTCATGACGTGCGATTTTCGGGATTTCATATTTATCACTAAAAATGAGAACAAAAATGTGAAAATAAATTGGTGTAAAACGCAAAAAGTTATACAAAACTCTAGTAAAACAAGTTAGAAAAAAATGTTAAAAATGTTGAATAAAATAAATAAAACAGCCTAATAAAACACCATTCAAGAGAACGATTCTGAACGATAATTTTCATTTCCACAACGCACTCTCTTTCTTCAGACAGCGTTGGACCACCGCCGAGATAGAAAAAGATCCGGTGCACGGTCGTGCTTGGAAAGTCTCGGAGGTCAACATCGCAGATCGTCCTCCCTGCACCCGCTGTTGCCCTCACGAGTCACACCACTACCACCACACGCTTGTTGGTGATCAACCAAGGCGGCAGAGAAGCCGACAGCCAAAGCTTCCCTTTCGCTTCTACCCGAGGGAACGCGATCGTCGAATCACCACCACCACCATCATCATCATGATCAACCTAAAGGCGGAATGAATGAACGGGAAACCGGGAAAGCAAACCGGCAAATCGAGAAAATCGAGGAATTCCACGCGGCCTAACGGGACGCCGTTTCTAATGTGATGGTTAGATTCCACCCCCGATGCCGGTGCCAGTTTTCCACGCTCACATTTGCCGATTGCGCTGTGATGGAGAATAAAAAGCAGCGAGCCGTTTCGGTGCGAGCCAGGCACACTTCTTCTGTTTTGTAGTAATACCAGCATCTTCCGTACAGCGTAGAGCAATCTCGGAGAGCGTGATTCAACTTGTTCTTCCCTTCCATTTCATGGGTGTCTATTTTTTCTTTTTCTGCACTACCTTTGGCCACCCTGATTCCAATTCCGTACTTCGATCTTTCCTTTCCAATTTTCCCACACCAATGATTATTACTTTGATTGGATTTACAATTCTACTCTCTACACCACGTAACGTTCTATAAATCAAACCGCAAACACTGCTCCATCGACCGACAATATCGGGTGTAGGGGCGTGAACTTGACCTCGTGGCTACGTTACTAAAAAACAAAATACTCCGAAATGGGTCCCTGACAAGCCTATTATCAGCCTTGCGGATAAACTGCGCAGAACGTGCACACACGAGTTTCAAGTTTCTCGGTACGAGGCAATGCCAGCAGTGTTTCTTTCAGAAATTATCGTAGTTTCTGCTGATTAGCTGCGTGGCAGTTTGCACTAGCAATCGCTACCGTACAGTAACTGGTCAGAAAGCACGACCTGCTTCCATTTCCGGAGTGACAAGCATTGCAGGAATTGCAAAATCCATTTCATGCCCGGTTTTATTCCACCGAAAGCCGACTCCGGTACGCAGGTGCAGCAAATCCAGCCTTGACCCGCTGCTACTGCTTCTGCAGCTGGAAAAACTGTTTGCTCCCGGGGGGAGTTGTCAAGTTCGATGCTGGTCAGAAAATGCATTATGCATTTCATTGCTTCCCACACAGCACGGAGGTGAAGTATGAAATAATACGGTTTTTTTAGATAAACGTGCGCTAAACGAAACCGGAGAAGAACGTTTCTGGTTCTGAAATGTAAAAGAAAACACCATCACTGTTAGTAAAATTAAAATTAAAACATTTTCACTTGCCGAACGGGCCGTGTGAGTTAATAAGTTCGATAAACCGTTAGTGCGGAATCCAGCGGTGTTTCAGAAATCAATCCTTGTGCGGCCTTTCGACACCACCGGCGCACCCTTCTGTCGTCTGACTCATTCGTTTAACAACAACAAAAAGGAACACCCAAAAGGGTGATAAATAGGTAGTTTTATGCTGCCGGCGTCTTTCCAGCCCATTTGAGCATACCTTATCGCCCTTTGTTCTTTCCCGTGTGCCGATTTACAACAGCGCAAGTTCAAACCCCCCCGTGTAGGGAAGTTTGTATTGCAAAGGTAAACAAAATATGGCCACGAAGTTAGATAAATAAACAAGGCGATCGCCATTAGGGAGATTGGTTCGATTTCGCCGAGGTTTCGGTTTCCGGTGTGCATGAAGCATCTATCTTGCATGTTTCACACGCGAACGAAACGGAATCTAATTTTTAAAGAAGAAAATGATGATTTTGATTACATTCATCGTTTGGAAATGAAAACCTTCAACTTACCACATGTCCAAAAGAATAAGCAGCTCTCGACGTTAGAACGTTTTTAGACTATGGTTCCTTTGTTTTGCTCGTGTTTCCCCTCAAACACGTCCTGTTCTGTCAAAGGAAACGCCAAATCTTGTGTATCACGCACACACGTGCACCGCAACCGCTGGAGCATACCACCACACGCCGCACACAGTTCCGATCGCACGTTTATGTTTTCTTTTATGCGAAGCGAAACGTCACTGCTGGGAAACCGAAGTTCCGAAAATTCATCTCCCAAATTCCGCACACACAGAGACATACGTACACGCAGGAGGAGGCAAACAAGGTCACTGTACTGCACCGTGGGAAGAAGGTGTAGGAAAATCACTGACTGCCGCCGCTGCGGTGATGATGATGGATATGCGACGCGATGATTCGCGAGCCGAAAGAAAAAAAAAAGAAACTTTCGGAACAGCAGAAACAGCCACCACCACACTACCATCACCAATTTTACAGCACTCCGCTCTTTCTGTAGGTTGGCGTTGTGTTGATGAAGAGGTAACCTACTTTCGTCGTCGCTGTTGAATTTGGGAACGCTTTCCTTTCACCTCCTGCGTACGGATTTGCCACATGGAATGTTGGCAATGGGATACGGGGAGCGTGTGTAGATTATGTTGCATTCGAAGCATGCTGCTCTGACCAGCGCATGCCGCTGCTGGGGCTGCTGGGAAGTTCCTGCCCGTTTACACTAGCGCTCCAGGTGTCCGAACGGAGCTAACACCCCTTTCGCCTGGAAGAGATTTTCGGAAAACGGAAATTCCAAAACACTCCCACTCTAGCACACGCGGTGCAAGCGCAGAATCTGCGCCGTTGTGTTGTTTGTTATGCGGATTCCTGTGCTTTTCACCAAAAGTGTATGTGTATAATTCACTCAATGGACAACGTCACCGTATTTCAACATGCGTATTTTTTTCTTTCGCCGAAACGTGCTCGTGCTATGCTCTTTATGCTCAAAGGGCTGCAGCAACTTGCAGCAGAAAATGAAGCAAGAGCACTTGAGCAAAGCAAAACTGCACACACTATAGTATACACTTGCACAGTGACCAATTTGTATTGTTAATGATTCGAAAACGAGAACGCGGCCATATATCACTTCCGATACACTTACGAACTGTCGCTGATGCGCAACGATTGTTTTTGTTTTTTTTTGCAAACTTACAGTGGATCGGTTGGAAAAGATCCGGAAAATCGCTTCCAAAACCTTCTAACAATAATTTTTTACTCGAACTTGAGCTGCTGCACACACGCACACAACCTTTCTTCTTGGTTTCTTTTTACTAGGAAAATAGAAGAAGAAAACAACAAACAAACGCCAATTGTCAAGCTGACATCTCAGATAATACAGCCTTCACTGCGCAATGAAAATCAAGCAATGTAAGGAGGCAGCCATATTAATGGCGAAGTTTGACATTTGGGGCTACAGCTTGTTTACGTTTATGAGCACAAATATGATTAGATGAGATTGAGATGAGATGAGATGAGATGAGAGGCATCATCAATGGAAACGGTTTTAGCAAAGTAAATATTACTAACCTATATTACTCAGCCACAACAATGGATTAAATACATTATTGAACATTTATTCCATCGTTTTTGTCGTTTAATTTATTTATTATTTAGTTTTTGTTGTATAGCCAATAACGTTGTATTAAAAGTATAGGTAACCTGTATACTCAGCTAACCTTGTCACAGAGGAATTTGTATCAAGCTCTTACAGCTTCGAGCAAGATATAAGTTCATCGTCATTGTTTCATACTCGTTACATGGTAGTACCATGTAAGCCCGATCAAAGTGACTGATTTTGCTATCCAAGAGAGGCTTTGATTCTATTCCTCATTCCCTCTCAGATGATGAATATGTAAAAAGAAAACAACAATAAGGCCAATCTCATCGGTCTTACCACTCGTTTCCTATGTTTAAGTGCGAATTATCTATGATCAATCGGAAAATCCATTTGAGTCTGTACGGCTTCGACATCTTAAACATCACAATGATCAACATAAACGGGGTAGCATTTCCCCTGCACCGGAAGGAATTGTGTTTTGTTTCCATAATACCATCCACTACTCGGACACCTTCATAAGTAAAGATGTCTTTTTTGGTTTTTTTAGACAATCAATCATTTTGTACGGAATGATTTAACCTAAGTTGTAATTCTTTGGCAAAAAAGAAAATACATTTGAAATCAAAACCATTTCTGATTTGAACCAACTGATTTGAGCAGCGCAAATAGCGCAATAACCGTTTATTCAAATTCCAATCTCCAAAAACAACAACAACGTCCGTTTGTTTGGAGAACTGTCATCCGGTGCCCCTACTTTTGAGCGCAGCAGCTGGCAGATTTTCATCATCTGGTTTTTGTTTGGAAAAAAGAGGTTATTTACTCATTTGCGAAATTGTGTGTCCTTTCCGCTGCGGTCTCCTTTCGTGCTTCGCGCGCGCACTTCCGCTGGATTCTAGGTTACCGTGCGTGCCGTGATATTTGTGTGTGTGTGCCGATTCCTGAATCTTGCGGAAGAGTAAATTTAATTGGCCTACAGTTAAATTTTGCCGCACAGCGATGGCGACAACGACGGTGGATACTGTGATCGATCTAGCGAACGATTCCGAAACGGAAGACGTAATTATGATTGACGATCAGCCGGAAACGAGTGCACCTAAGGAGGAACCTCAATCCACGATGGACACCGTAGATCCGGATTCGACCGCAACGGACCAGGATTCGGACGACGTCGAGTTTGTGCCGATAAGCATGCAAAGGTGAGTAGCAATCGTTGTTGTGTCAATATTGTGTAAAAGTGTTGAGGTTAGCGCGAATGTTTAACTTATGGTTTTGGTCATTCGCTACGATGTTTCGTTGCGTGCAAATCCACAGGCCGTAGCATTTCGTACAGCTTAAAGTCCAATCGGTAGGTGGAGAAATGTGTAGAAAATGTACAAGATAGACGAACTTTGCGGACCAGCTCTCATGTGTTGTATCATTAAAAGAGACGGATCGATACAGAAGACGCACCACCCCGCTGTTAGCCGCACACAAGAGCAAGTAGTGACGAACGAAGCCATTTATTTTTATGCTTTATCCCCCTACAATACCACCATCCGCATGCGACACACCTTGTTTTAGTTGTTTCGTATCGCAAACCAATTTGCCAGTGTGTCGAGGACAGTGGAAATCACGCACTGAGGTAGAAACAATAACGATAGATACGCTTTATCCATTGTGTGGTGTGACGGAACATCAACCATCTTCCGTTCTCAATTCTTCCCGTCACTTGGTTAACTTAGCTTTTAAATCATGAATCTGCTTTTGTATTTCTTGGAGCGTAATAAGAACCCACAGTGTTTCGTTATCACCAAAATGTATTTTTATCAGAAGTAATTTCGTAACCAAAGCTTGTGGTTCGGTTGATGCGGTTAACGTAAGCATTTTGTTTGCATGTAACATATTCTACACTTTATTGAATTCTGTTCACTTTTCGGCCAATTATTTATACTGGCTGATACTTATAGTAAAACCATACACATGTCTTCGCCAACATGCGCTTCGCAAAACCATTTAAAAAAAATCATATAACACATAATGAAAAGAAGGCAACCGAGGCCAGGCCGCATGCCTAACACGCATCGCACCTGTATACGGGAAACTGGTTACTTCGCCCGCGCATCTAAATATGTATCGGTACGTGCAGGATCAGCTGAGTCCGGTCATCGAAGCAAGCGGCACAGATCGAACAGCGGAAGGTGAAACCCATTTCGGTTGAGGTAGTGGCATTAGTGGTTCCATACAGCAACTCGTTCGCATCCGGCACGGTGTCTTCCTCCTCGTCATCGGACAGCAAAGGGGAACGCTCCACCTTCACGGATCGCAGCGGCTCCTCCTCCTCCTTCTCGTTTTCATCCATCATACCGTCGTTCAGCAGCATTGCGGCCAGCCGCTCGACCTGCTCCAGTTTCACATCACCACCTATCGGTGACGTTGTCGGGGTCGCGTTCGTTTCCGGCGGCACCGACGCTCCTGCTGCTGCTGCTGCTGCTGGTGCTGTTGCTGCGGGAGGATTCGCTGCCACGTTGGGTTCCCCTCCGTACGCTTCCTTCAGGAAGTTAACTTCCCGCTCCAGCTGACGACGCGTAAGTCGCTGACTGCGTAGGACCGGTGGAGGCGTTTCTTTCGCGTTCGCTTTCACCGGTGCCGGTGCTGTCTTCCGTTGCCGGCCCCTACCGGGTGGAGTGTTTTTCGCTTTCCCCCGTCGGCGGACTCCTTGGGTGGACTTCGGCTTGACCGGAGAGCGTAGTATCTCCTCCAAATCGTTCACCGTGTCGCTGTTAAAGCGCTCGATATACTTATCTTTGCGCGATATTTCCATCAGCAGCTGCTGGGCAAGTTCGTCTCCGTCCGGACGGGCGGATTGAGCAGCAGCACTGGCCACTCTGCCGCTACTACTGCTGGGATTCTCCTCCAGCGCGGGTTCGTCCAGCATCGGATCGTCCGTGTTGCCGTCATCGAAGAGCGGGAAGGTTACGGACGAGATCCGATGGGACGGTATCTCGGACAGCATCGACTTTCGATTACGATCACGGAATAATGCTTCCATCACGTTCGAGATGGCGCTGTGATTGGAGACAGCAGGTTTTTCATCCCTCTCCTGCTCTTGTTCCTCCAACGCTTCCAGCTTAATATTATCACGTGTTTTCATGCCGCTTCCACCTTTTCGACTGTGCGAGCTCGTTCGCTTCCGGCTGCTGCTAACGCTCGTCGTTGCCGCCACCGTTTTTCTTCTACCCGCCCCCACCGATGCTCGCTTTGGTGTGGAACCCGCTCGAGACGTGCCCGGTTCTGCTTTCGCTCTTCCCGGTGGCTGATTTTTGCGTGGAGGAGATTCTGCGCGGTGATTGTTATTGGTGTTGCAACGGCCGTGCTTAACCATAGGATCGCCGCTTTCTTGCTGCAGCAGCACAACGTTGCTCAACAGATTGATACCATTATCGTCCAAAATGTTGTCCTGCGGTTGCCGTACTGGTGGTGGTAGTGATTTTGCCTTTCCAGTGCATCCGTACGCGACATTTTTGTCCCTATCCGCACCACTCTCTTCGTCGTCTTCCTCTGCATCCTCCTCCTCATCTTCTTCTTCTTCATTATCCAGCTGTTGATGCGGTTTTGCTTTCTGCTTCCTCCGACCGCTCAGAAGCCGTTCGAGTTCGTGCGGTTTAAGCTTCCTTCTTCGCTTGTACTTGCGCGGGAAGGTCGGTGGCTGACGTTGCAGGGCCGTGTTCGTGTCACTGTGCTCGATCAGATGCTGGACCAGTTCGCGCGGTGTGGCAAACGGCGCTGTCGTCCCGCTGGCACACACCGTACAGCAGTAGTTTGGTTTTTCGGTCGAATTCGGCTTCGTATCTGCCTGCGAGTGATGGGCGCGTATGTGTTCCCGCAGCACCACCCGCTGATTGAAGGCCTTCGGGCACACGGGACAGGCGTACGGTTTTTCGCCCGTGTGAATACGCTCGTGCTTCCGGAGTGTGCCCCCGTCGGCGAACGCTTTCCAGCAGAACCGACACGCGTACGGTCGCTCGCCGGTGTGGATGCGCATGTGTATCTGCTGCGACGAACGCGATCCGAACGTTTTGCCGCACTCCGTGCAGGGATACTCGTTCGATTTCGAGTGCGAATGCCGGTGGTTCATCAGGGTGCGCCCATCCGGAAACTCTTGCGAACAGATCTCGCACCGGACCGCCTTACTGCGGTGGGAATCCATGTGCCGCTTGAGGCGTGCCTGGTGGTGGAAGGTTTTACCACACTTCGAGCACGAATGTGCCCGGTCTCGCGAATGATCCCAGGCGTGCTTGATCAGTGTGGTCTGACTTTTGCACCGCTTGCCACAGATCGCACAGGACGTCTCGGTTAGTTCGGCCAGGTGGCGCTCCTGCACGTGCCGCTTGATGAGCGTTTCGTCGAAGAACTTTTTCCCGCACAACTGACACTCGTGCGGTGATTCGTACCGGGCGGAGTTACTGTGCATTTCCGCGTGCTCGAGCAGCTCAATCGCACTTTCGACCATTTCGTTGCAGTCGCGACACGCCATGGGGAACTCTTGCTGTTGCTGCGCCTGTGAACCGGTCGCTTCCGATGTACCCGAATCGGCCCGCATATCGGTACGATTCTCGCCGTGCGGTTCGTACGTGTAGTCGACATCATCAAAATCATCATCCACGTCATCACGATCAGTTGATTCTTCCTCTTCCCGTTCCTCATCCCCTGCCATGGTGTGTCCTCTCGTTGATATCAGCAGCCGCTCGTGTTGCTTACCACTGGACGCAATGGCACGCTTCAGCCCGTGCGCCTGCTGCAGATGACTCTGCAGGTGATCCGGCTGGAAGAAGGTCGCACTACAACTATCACAATTAAAATGCTTCTTCACCGTCTCCGGTGGCGACACGAGCAATGGTTGTGATGGTGGTGGTGGGACGTATTTCTTCTCCGGTGTCGTCGTCATTGTACCGTGCACCTGCTGTACGTGATTCTGCAGCAGTGCCAGCTCCCGGTACTGGGCACCGCAAACATCGCACGCGTACTGCTGGTGGTGGTGATGGTTCCGCTTATGGCTCAGGAGTGCTTTTAGCCGTGCGAACGAAACACCACACTCCTGGCACAGGAACGATTTTCGATCATCCCTCCCCCCAAGGAACGGAAGAATTTCCGACGGCATCGGTTCCGCCGCATCGAGAGGTTCATTCTTTATGTAGGCAGCCGCCGCTCTTGTCGCAGCTTTTTTGCGCCCGAGAGAAGGTAGTGTTGGTGGTGGTGGTGGTGGTGGTAGCGGTTGTTGTATAACCATATCTCCAGCACTGTCGACCATTTGCTGCAGAAAAGGATACTCATTCGCGTAGGAAGACGATGATGAGCCACCGTAGCTTGTCGTGGAGATGAGCTGCATTGGAGGCTGGGAGTTGTAGTTCACCATCGCGTTCTGAACGTACATGTCTTCATCATCACTCGAATGTCGCGTTGCTGCACGCTGCTTCTTGGATTGTTGGGGGAGATCTGGCCGTGGCATAAGTTCGGATAAATCATCTGCAAGAAGAAAGAAAGGGAATCTAAATTGTTCACCCACTTCCAATGCAGGTTTAGTTTTGTATATCTAGCAATCCATAACAAATTGGAACAAGTAAAAAGCAGATCAAGCCGCATAGACTGATTTTTCACGGTAATCTTTGTATCTTTAGCTTGGTGTCTTTTATAAAAAGTCATAAAAAAATTTCTTCTAAAAAACTGTGGAAAATTACAACTATGTATCTATTTGTAACTCGAACTCATAAACATGTTGAAACGGTTTGGATTGTTCAATTGATTTTCCTACTGCGTAAGCTACTTGTTTATGATTTAGATTGAAAAAAGGAGATAATATTGTTCAAAATTTAAGCAAAGCATAAATGGTAAAATTTCATAGTACTTACAGTCTACATCCTGTTCGCCACCACCACCTCTCAGGGATAGCTCGTCCTGTTCGGCCACAGCATACGCGTGCTGCCTAAGGTGATTGATAAGATCGCACCGCAGACCGTATTGTGCACCGCACAAGTTGCACACATGTGGCCGATCGTTCGAGTGTGCCATCAGGTGATTCTGCAGGCTAGCTTTCTTCCGAAAGCGTCGGCTGCAGAAGTCACACGGGTACGGGCGCGAAAGCGTATACTGATCCTGATCGAGCGGCACCGCAATGTCGTCCTCCACCACAATCGCACTTGCACCGAGCTGATCAACCGTCACCTGTACGCACTCTTCATCCTGCGACTGCACCCAATCGTCCGTGATGATCTCCTCCGTCACCTCGCACTCTTCCGCGTACGATGTTGCGGCGGGTGGCAGATCCGTTTCGGGCTCCTCCTCCTCCTGCTGGTGGTCCATCGTTTGACCACCATTTTGCATCAAGTAATTATCGCCACCACCATCCATTGCGAGATGGTTCGTTAGCACTCTTTCATCAGCGGCAGGTGTGGGGGAGGTGCTGGTGGTGGTGGTGGTCATATAGATCAAGTTTTCCGGCGGTATCTGGTCGATGTGCTGAATCGAACTCTCGTCCACGAGATATTCCCGGCCGTCGTGCGTTTCGAGCAGAATGGATTCATTCAGCATGGAGGTAGTGGTCGCATTTGCCGGGAGGGTTGTCACACGGCGGGGCGGCGGATGTATCAGCGACTGTTGTCGCCGTTCGTTCACCACCGGCAAATAGGTGGCGGTAGTTGTACCGTATAAGCTGCGGGAATTGTTTTTGCGCGACATTTGGCTACTTATGTTGATAATCTTCATCTTTCCTCGCACGCTAGGAAGGTAGTGCAGTGTAGAAATGCTTGCAGCGTTGTTTGCCGAGCTGTTGCTGCTATCTCGTACTGCCGTATCGGTTGCCGACACTTGCCACAGGGGAAACGTGTTGTGATCCATGATGCAGACGGGCTTCACACGATGGCCCACACCGAAGAAAAGCTGTTAGGAAAACAAACGGTTGTAGAAAATCTTTACTAAAATACACAAATTTCACTTCAATTTGTTTTGAGTCTCAGACCAAGTGACAATACGCTTATGACAGGATGTATCGAGCAAGCCGGTTGGTGCATTCGCCACCAGACGGCGCTGGCTTACATTCAATGTTGGTGGTCGCTGGGTAAGCAAAATGCTGCGGTAAGCAAAATAGCGAAGCACCTTTGTTTGGTACATAGTGCCACAATCTTAGGTTATGGCGGAAATTGAGGTTATTTAATATTTTCCGACATCAAAACAAAACCACCGCTGCAGCGTCCTACAAACAGCTGATTGGTGCCGATGTACACAAACCGCGCGGGGGAGGAATGGCAGGAGAGGAAAAGGCTGCCAGCATACGAGGCCCGACTACCACACTTATCATACAAAAATTAACACCACGAATACGCCATTATGGAAATAATCGCTTATTCCATATTTCGTTCATCGTCCGATCAAGATTTTTTAAAATCGAAAATCGGTCTCGTTCAAGACGATGTAGAATGTACCATACAACTTTGTATGTCCCATGAGGCTTACTTTTAATTGGCGTTAATGCAGTGCAGGAATTATTTTCATCACGAAATTCACTGCACTTTTATTTCTTCTTTCCGATCAACCATCATCATGCTTCCCGTCCCAAATGGCTAGGACACCCTCGTGGTTTAAAGCACTACACTAAACTTTTACGAACTTTTATCTTGTTATTATCGATAAGCAGAGCATCGTTTTAGGTAGATATGAAAAGAAAATTTATAAAATAAAAATGGAAGGAAAATGTTCATCAAAAAATTGCTTGTGTGTTTTTTGTTGCCCTTCTACTTTGACAGGACTGAAAAAATCGCGGAGAACCTTCCACATTTTAGTTGGATGTATTGATTCTCTGTTTTGACAAACGCTGTAAAGCTGCACTAAAAAATTGGAATGAAAACGATTTTTTGTTGTATTTGGTGCTTACAATGAAATTGAACTTTTTTTTATTTTATTTTTTCAATAGCTAAATGTATAGTAAACTGAAATGCTAATAGTTATTATGTTTATGTTGGTGGCGTCCGCCTTTTTGTGCTTCAAACTGTCAAATAATTCGCAATGGAATAACCAGCTCGTCACAAGTTTAGGAAAAAGCACGTGTATAAAATTTACAGGGTGATCCTATGGTACGCAATGTTGTATTCAATCGAGTCTGATACAAAAATATTGCATGCTCATGCTTTGTTTTTCGAATGTGTTGGAATTCGTATGCTCGGGTTTAATAGTAATCCAAAATTATTAAATTATGAACAATTATACTGTGGAAAAAGCACCGGGTTGTGTAAATAGAGGCAGTCATGTTTAATCTCATATTTGTTACGAGCAGATATTGTGTTAATTTCTAACACAGAATAAACCGATGGTGTTTTTCAGGAACTCAACCTTTAATGTTTTGCATTGGCCTAAATCTTTCTTTCCTCACGTTTTTACATTGCAAGTAATAGCATAGTGTTTGCGATGTTCGCTTCGTTTATTTATACGGAGTTTTTGTTTTAATCCATAAAATTTAACATCTTGCTAATAAGATTAGCAGCGAGTCCCAGCCAGTAGCGGCCAGTTGATGATGCCTGAAGTCGTACGATAAGTTCTGGGTCGTAAATACCATCGTCTGAGCTTGTTTCTGTACTGTCTGCCGTAGCACTTTCTTCTTCTTCTTGTGGCCGAGCCTGGACGCTATTTACCGCGATGAACGCAAGCAAGATCAAAGCGACCACGAATTTCATCTTGAAATCGAAAATTATTCCTTTTTCTTGGAGAATGTAATGTTTCAAAAAGTGCTACGAATAAACTGAGTATTTCCAAGCGGGTTGTCCATGTCTTCTATACAATCGGGTTTCACAGCATTGTTAGTACAGCTGTTTCACAGAATCAGAAACACGCACATGATACCATACCTTTTTGTATTTTTGAAATTGTACTCGCTTTATAAGCGTATCAGGAAAATCTGCACAGATTCGTGTATTAATAAATTAAATGGAATGCTTTTTCAAAATTGCTTATGTTTTATGATTATTTTCGGGATTTTTTCTTTCCACGGACATAGTAGATGCTTTTAGGAAAAGTTTGGAATTAAAAATTGTGTTACATGTGTATCTAAATTTAACATAAATGTTAATTCATACGAATTTCATTTAGTGATTTGTTTGCTAGGCATAATACCAAATTTTATGATACATAATGATACATAAAATTTAATGTAAAGAACAACGCATTTGAAGTGGTTCAATCGGTCGTAATTGAGATAATCAAAAATGTCAAAGGTATGGTTATGCATTTATGCGCGCAGTTCCAGTTCTTGGGTCAACTCGTTCATAGTTGTTTATGTGTGTGTGTGTGTGCACCAACGTCAAAAAATTGGTTGCTATTTGGAAAGAAAATTTTCCTTCTTTATAAAAAAGGGGAAAATAATTGTTTTCGCTAGCAAACAATATCCACCGGTGGCGTGCATCACGGTACTCGCAACATCTATAACGGAAGCTTTGTCCTCTGGTGTAGCACTCGCCGTGCTCTAGGAAGCAAACGGGGTTGCTATTTCGCCATTGTGTTGTCGCTCCACATCATTAGCCAATAATGGAGGAAGTGGCAATCGGAAGGTATGCTATTACGTCGAATTGTGCATTGCGTGAAGATTGTAAAATTGGTGAAGGTTCTGTGAATGCTCGGTAGGTGTTGTTGTAATGATCGATTTTATTGTTTTTGGGTGATAAAATTGTACCGTAAACATCGTTAACCCCCCCC
>JXWZ01004015.1:0-21795 GCA_000956215.1 Anopheles farauti No. 4
ATATAATTCTATGATTTTGAGCAACGCTGGAGCAAAGCCAGAACTAGAAAAAAAAAAACGCTTCCCAAACGCTGCGTTAGCTCCATCGGTCCCTTTCGCGCTTCGGAAAGTCACATGCCAGTAACAAACATTCAATAATATGCTAATAATGCGGCCCCAACCGCCATCGAATGAAGCACCCGAATGACATGTGTCGCTGGAATGTGTTCAAGCGGCAACAACATATCGACGGCTGGTATGTGTAGCTCAAGCGTGACGCCAGAACGCTTGCTATTTGTTGCGTAGGTTGGAGGTTACTTTTTTTTGGTACTTCGCTTTGTGTTATGATTTATTTTTTCATTTTACTTCCCATTCGCCTGCACCTCGCACGTCACCTAAATTCGGTTTTTATTGTTCCGATGAGCACAAAGTAACCGTGGGAGCAAAGCAAAAGCAAATGTAAGAGAAAAAAGAAACAAAGCAGCGGAAGGTACATTTTCCCTTGCGAGGAAAAACCCACCACAATACGGGGCATGCGGTCTGGAAGGTAATAATTTTCCCACTGTCATCGTCTTACGCTGCATAAGCTTCATTAATCTAGCGTTGTTATTGTGCGAAGAAAAGCTGCGGTGTCTCGGAAGGAAATCGCAAGTAAAAATCAGCTCGCAAAAAAAAAGAAACACTACCCGAAAAAATGCTGTGGAGCAGAAGGTGATGGTAAAGCAACAAAAAAAAATGTATATACCGAATAAAAGCTCGAGACGGGTTCGGACCAGAGTCCATAAATTCGCTTCAAAGAGGACTATGAAACCGACTGGTTGGTCCGGTTCGGTAAGTCTATTTTCGTGTTCCGCAATTCAACGCACCGTTGGCTGGCGAAACATGAAATTTTACCTACTAGCGATAACCGAAAAACTACTTTTTTGCACCTACATTTATGCAATTTTATTTTCGTAATGTGTTAACTAATAATTCTCTTTACATAGTTTCTATTTTATTTAAACCATGACATAGTTTCTATTACTAACTTAAATGTAGTAAGAATGAATTTTAGCACTTTAACAAGCAATTGAAAATATTTTTTTGTTCAATTTTATGATCGTTTTCTAATGATGCTAACATCCTAAGCTTTGCGCGTGGTAGAATGGCCTGAAAAATATTGTAAGTTCGCCACAAAAAAAAAATACCATACCTGCCACGTAAAGGTACAAAAAGCCTGAATAAAGCTGCCACAGTAGAGCACTGGAATTCGCTTGGCTTACTTCGGTTGAGGGCGGGCACGGCAAAGCTTTCCGCCCCGTTCTCACTCAATGCCTTAACTTGTCCTTAACGCCTTACGCATTTTTCTTGCCGGCATTACTTTATGCCATAAGCGCACCGTCCCTTCCGGTTCTACCCGGCACCACCAGCGGCGCGGCGAGCGAAAAAAAAAGTGCGTGGGATTTAAATACTGAAAGTGGAAATTACCTACCGAGAATAAAATTATCGTAACGAGATCAGTGCCCGACGATAGCGTAATCGGTGTGATTACGCCCGGTACGTTGCGTGCACCACATTCCTGGCGTGCCCGCTTCAAGTGGCGCCCGTCGCCAGCCGCTTGCGTATTGTTCACGCCACAATGGGTCGTGCGCGTTTTATGTGCGACAAAGTTGCCTAATCCGGTGCCCTTCGGCCCTGTTAAATTCCTGGGCGGGAGGTGTTCTTTCCCGAAAGGTTTATGCTGGTGGGCTGCGTAAGGGGTGTGTGTGTGAGTGTGTGTGTGTGTGGTTGTACACACTTACCTGTACGGCAGCGAGGTGTAGAGACCGGAAATGATGATTATGCTATCAGGGCTGAAATGTTTATTCAATGCCGATTTCCATACGACGACACAACTTTTTCCTGCGGATGGGATGGAGACGCATGCAGCGTTTTTCCTTAGCAGCCCGAGGAGTTTTTTTTTCGGTACAGTCAGTAGGAGTAATTTTTGAAGAAGAAGCACAAGATTGTAGCTTGTACGGCATTCACCTGCAACGAGGGCAAAAAGAACAATCGACAAATGAATCCATAAAACACTCACGTTCAACTCTTTAACGACCGGAAAAGCCGCACGCGATTACCGTCGTCATTGACTTCGTGCCGGGTAACAGTTTTATTGCGGTTGGTTTCACGCGAGCGACACGTTTTGTTTCGTGCGAGGATTTTTTGAGTGACTTTAGTACACTTTTCGGTTTTTTAAACGTTGCTTTCCTGCCTGAACCGGAAATGGTCTAAAACTCTTTTCTAATATTAGACGAAACTTTAGACAAAGGCGTGCTTTTAGGCTAATTAAAAAAATCTGCATTCAAAAATATGCAAACGTTCACATTCCCAAGCGTTCGACATTTTTTTACAAGAACAAGAAGATTTCCTGCAGTACACATTAGCCATAAAGTACGCAATCCATATTAGAATCTTCCTCCTGGCTTAGACATAGAAATACTCATAACAAAAAATGCGATTAAATATTCCTTTGAAGACCCCCGGATTGTCGTCGCGCTCGTATAAATGTCAACATTTATGTAGCATTTATTTGATCAACTTCCCCGCGTCCAGCAACAATAATTGAACCGCATTTTTATCCCATTCTTTCCCATTTTCCGTGTCTCGGGCCAGCCATCTGCACTGCCACGGTGACCAATAATTAGTGCCCCAGGTATGATTTATGAGCTTTAATTGTATGCAAACGAACGATCGACCGCATAAATTAATAACTTCGCCAACCGCACGGAATCGCTCCGAAACGAACTGTTTCCATTTCTGTCACCAGGTTTTGAACTGGTGAGGGAAAAAAAATACAATATAAAAATACAAACACACACAAACGAAAACATTCCAAATGCACGCGTGCTTCGATGATTGTTTTTTTTTGCAGTACATTGAAACATATCAATGATTTATGAACTCATCAGCATGAAAACCGAACGATCCGAGAGGGTAGTAAGGGAGCGTATGCAGTGACAAATAATTCGCGCCCCGTCCGAACGCGAAAGGTGCATTTCGGGTGAAAAATGTTTTCATATTTGTACACCGCGTTCTTTGGGTTCTGTCGTTGTTTTTACCCGTGTACTGTGTGGAAAATATTTTGAATATCGTTTATTTTTTTTCTTTCCTTCCACATGCCCCCACGCGGTATGATGCTTTACTGGGGAGATTTTTTGTTGTATCGTTTTAGCGGTATGAAAAAGTGATCCAATAAATTGTTCATTGGGGATAGTGTTTCATTGAAAACATAGATGAATTAAATTTTTAAAATTGTTCAATTCAGTTTTGCTTGATTTGCTCTATTTTTTTATTGATAATGATAAAATGGGTTTACTTTTAAAAATGATCGTTTAAGCCCAATTGAACATAATTGAAGGTAATAATTATTATTAAATTCCATGCATTGTTTTTATTAATAACACATTCATTATCACCCCTTTTGGATAATTGTTAAATCTGACCAGCAAAAGTAACGAGATACATCGAACCGACCAAACAACGCATTCTTCATCTCGCTGAGGTGTGATTTGGGAATGTGTAACGAATCACGGGCTTCCAGCACCACACAAATGCACCAGTGCGAGGAATGCAAGTATGCTGTGCCACATCATCGAGCTCCTGGAACGCTACTCGTCAATATTAATTAGACCGCCTACGGAAGCGCTACGGAAAATCAGACGGAAAACTATGCGCTACGATCCACTGCGCTACTTGATTATTTGCACCAATAAAAGTCATTAGCATCAGCTGGACGCAGCTCCATTGACCGTCGGCCGGTGTTTGAGTGTATGTGTGTGTGTGTGTGTGTTTGTGTGTTTATCCATAATTGAACGCTCACTTATGCATGGATGCTAGAATGATACCGTAGCCGGTGATAGAATAAGCAGCGATCTGCTTAAATTACGACCCTCATTTGCCATGTTTCACTTCACATCGAAGACGCGCATGCCACGCGCTTGTGTCATAATGAAACACATACACGCGGCACACGGTTCGGTTCGCTTCGATGACAGCGGCACGGGATCAAACGCTTCATCGCACTCTCACTCCGGCACGGTGACTTCAGCTGGAAGATAATTAACTCACTAGGCAAGTAGGCATTCAGCTCGCCCTGTGGACGAGTGGTGGGTTTTTGTTTGTTTGCACTTTGAAGTGTGGCGCGTTTGAGTGCCGGAAGACGGCAGGAGTGGGAAAGGGCTACGTTGTGGGCTTTATTTGATTGCGGTGTTACACGGCGTGATTGACAGCACGCTGCGGTTGGAGCGGGTTATTGTTCGTGAGGATTTACTAGATTAATGTGTTTAGAAAGCGTGCTTGCGCGGGTTAAGCAGGGTGTGACACGTGGAATGTATGTTCAAATGTTGCCGAATATTGTCTTGACAATGTTGACAGCAGTAAATGACTGTCAGGACAGGTAATGGTGCCTAAATGTATGCAATGCGTAATGCAAAGGCCTTGAAGAGATCATGAACTGGCTGGCGTTGGTGATTAATAATAAATAATAAGTGATTGTTGTTCGTGAAAAAAAATATTTCAATGTATCTCAAAAAAGGAATTAATAAATCAACTTAGCAAACTAACACATTCGATCAAGGAATTGAAATTTCATATAATTTTCATCCATAATGCGAGCAACATGCGGGAAAAACTGTGCGAGCAACATGCAAACGATATCACGTCCAGTGGGGCGGTTTGCAATCGTTTGCAATAAATCACACACAAACCCGACATCAATCGAACCTTCCCAGACCAGCCCTCGAGCACTTATTGCGCCAATATACTAAACCTTAATTTGTGACCGTATCATTATCATTCCAGCGTGATCATCCCTCGGATGGGATCATTTGTCTCGGGTGCGTTCTTTTTTCACCCCGGCAAGCACTTTGCCATCGTGAGGGTTTTGGGCGCGATTTCTATAGGTTGTTAAAGGATAACCATTAATCGGGTCTTAGTGCTTTCGTGCTTGCCCACTGGGAATGCACAGGCACACGTTCACGCGCACACACGCACACACACACAGCGAACCAAAGGACAGGAACCAAAGACCCTCCATCACTTTCCAATCGACACAGCAGCAGCTCCTACGGTTCGGTTCACCGGCCGTCGATTAATGTGTGATTCAAAACATCTACCGGATCGGTTGTGTTCGCAGTTTTCGTCGTTTTCTTCCGTCGCCTGCCCCGCACCCAACACGTCCCCACTCAAAAGCGCTTCCCGACACATTATCGGGATTTATTGACACATAAAATGAGTCATTAAAATGAAATTAACTTATAAAATCTGGACGCGAGGGTGCGGACAGGACCTCGTGATTGCTTTATTGCTATCCTTCTTATGTAATTTTTTGCTCAACCGAGATAGGAAATACCATTACTAAGCATTAATCCACTGTTGACAGATTTTCCTCCTACTCAACCCGAACCGGAGCGGCAATTTAATGAACACGGAAGCTTAATGTGGAGCGGGCGAGAGCAAAAAAATGAATCTCTCTGATGGTGAGCCAAAATTGACTGAAGGTATTGAAGTTGTGGGCAGCGTAAAAAGGGATAAACCGAGTTATAATGTTGTTAGGTGAGGCTTAAGAAGCGTCTTAGATGCGTAATCCTTGTTAAGTTTGATACTAGATTATGGAAGCTTTTAGAGTTCATCGAAAGGAATTAAACTGTCGTGTTACGAGCTCACCGTTGAGGCAGAAATGTTACTAGGAAACATGTTATTAATTTCATTGCAATACTTTTTTTCTCCAAATTTTAGTTGCTATATTTATTATTTATTGCAAATCGTTCAAACGTCCTACACACTTCCTTCATGCACCCGTCGCTTGCTATGATGGAGTGCAACACGTTGCATACATCGAGGCGCAAAGTCACCCGAAATAAAAACATGTTCGTTAACTCTACTAATGGAACATATGACAATCCTAATAAGTTTTCAGTTTTAAATGGAACAAACTCAATACCAACTGTCGGTCATGACGGTATAAAGGACATTTTACCGCCATTCCTTCACAAGTGAAGATGTGTGCTTAGTGCTTGAGTCATTTGCATATAGAGTAGCAATTTTATCTCCTTTTTTGCTGATCAAAAAAAAAAAAAAAAAACTTCCCGCCCTTTCCTTTCTATCCGTTTGCATGCGTACGTGTGAACACATATTTAAACGACACGGACGTTATGGCGCATGGCCGGAGGGACAAATACATTGTATACATTGTAGACAATCTTTTCGCCCGACTAACATGTGAAGCGTCAAACGAATGCTGAATTTCTCCTATTATATCACATCAAAACGAGCTAGTACGAGAGATGTGTTGTTTTTTTTTCTTTCGTTCTTCCCATCCATTAGGAAAGAAAGAATTTCCACGGTATCTAGCCCTTCGGAAGCGGAATCCACATCCTCCGAGGCATTAAGTGAACATTCTCAACGCTCAATGATAAATGTAGCCGCATTCCTCTAACATCCACACTCGAGCGAAATTGCTAATTCAAAGCCACCGAAATCAGGCTGCCAGATAAACCGTGGGGCTAGAGTTTAGTGAGCCACATCTTCATCGACTTTGCGCTTTTGTCTTCGTAAGAGTTTTCCGGATTCTGGTTGTAATTTTGTGCCGCTTTTCCCCATTGCCCACCCATCGTTTGCTTGTTTTTGCTGACTGGTGCTGGACAAGGGAATTGGAATTCTTCCCTCCATCGGAAGAAATATGTTGAGTTCATTCATTTTTGCGAACGACGTAAGTTTCCGAATTCTTCCGTCCGCAGGCACGGGGAGGGAGGGGAAAAAACAGGAACAAATTGGAAAACCGTTTGCCCATTCGTAGCTACGTTCGCACGCTGTCTGTCAGCGAAATTAGAATAATCTATTTTGGAAGATGCTCGCATACATCATCGAACCGGCAGCCCGTGTTGTGATTAATAAGAATTCGTATCGAAAGGACGCTTGATACGGTTCGCTATTCTTCATCCCGCTGACGCGGTGCGGTTGAAAACTGGAATATTTTATCGTTAAATTTGAATCATCAAGCTTGAATGAGCTTTCCGTGAATTTCCAAAGCATTACGCAGCGCAGTACGTTTATGAGGAATTGTTTATCGCATAATAAACATACAATAGCGAAGACGAGAACGATTTATCACTTCCTGAGAATAGACCGTGCATTCATTAGCGTCGAGATATTACTTCAGACGGAGCAAAATTTGATTTTGATGCTGATTTGATATTGTGACAGCTTCATTAACTCTCACAAGATTAAGGTTTATCACACAAATTTCAAACATTCGAGCTGATAATTTCGGAGAATAATTTCTTCGCTGAAATCGCTGATTTGATTCTTACCAGAAATGCATTCAAGCGTTAAAAGTCATAAAGTATTATATCTGCAGAAAATATTACATTGATTTCACACTAAACACTTTCTCCTCTTTACAATATTTAAACCGAAACGTTTTAAATTCTTAAACAAGAAACCAATATTGTTCCAATAAAAAGACAAACGTAGCAGCTGCTTCCCACATGTTACAAATGCCCATCGGCCAGAAATCTGTCACTCGTTCGGCATCGGTAAGGAAACGGGTGTTGCCATCCACATAGGCGCATCCAAATGGCGTGATTTCGTGGGTGTGATAAGCGATGATACAGTATCATATATTTCCTGCGTCCTCTTTCCAATGGAGCTCGCCTGGAGAGTAAAGAAACGTGGTAACATTCCTTCAATAGATCATACTGCTCAGGGGCTTTCTTAAGCTCGGAGGTAAACAAACACTCTGCGAAATTGAGTCCCATTTGTTGCCTGTCATATGCAACCGTGTTCCGTAAAGCAATGTTGTCGTGTCATATTGAAGGAAATTTTAGAGAAATATTTCATGTTTGAAATATTTCGAGCCCTCTCTTACAAGAAGGCACACCATGGCACACTGAGCACGCAATATAGAACAAGAATTAAATCCTTAAATAAAAATTTAATTACCACCAGACGCTTTCAGCTGTTACAAAACACGGGTCAATCCATTGTCTCCGTGGAGCAAGAAAACTTCTTTCAGCGCCGCAATTTCAGCTCACGGTCCAGCCACTTCACGACAGTTTGAGCGATCATCCGCTCGCTATGGTGTCCGGTGCTGGAAAAAGGGGTAAACCAGCGGCAGCTCATAAAGCCATGATATTTTAATAGGCACGTTTCGAGTATAAATCTCACCTCCTGCATACTCTGCTTCAACCCCTTTTTCAGGAGGAATCTATCTCATCCAACAGCTCGTGCTCGCAGTTTGGTTCCATTCGTCCAGCAAATGACCGATGGCCAACAGTCGGTCGGATGCTTTCGCCTCTGTCCCTTCCACCGCTTCGTTGCTGGGGCGTTGTGCTTTACTTTATCAATTTGGTGCAGGTGTGCAGATTTTCCCTCCGGCGTCCGTAACCCAGTTCGAATCTTTCCATGTGCAGTGGAACGTTGTACCTTTGCGCTGGTAAAGGTCAACAGTGGTGTCACTTCCGGGATGGGGTTCTTTAAATGAATGTCTCTACTGGCGGGATAGGGTGAACAACAGAACCATAAAAAAGACGAATTAGCTCGTTTCCCGTCTCATAGGGTTTTCTATTTTTTTCTGAACTCCCTCAGTTGATCCATTACAGCTGCGTACATTCCAGGGAAGACTTATGAACAGGACACAAGGCATTCCGACACGTGTTGACGCAACGTTTCATCGACGTTTGATGAGTTTTGCTGAAGTGGTGAAAAATGTGGGGTGCAGAGTGGGTGAAAAAATAACATATTGTTGTCTGAAAATAAAGCTACTGCTAACAATGAACGTTTTTCGTACAATAAAAAAATTGTAACATGATCTTGTTGTGATTCCTTTTTTGTTTTTTATAATTAGGCCTATGAAATATGCAGTAACCACACAAGGGCTTCATGATTGAACAGTGTAAACATTTTTCATCCCGACTGGTGAGTAAATTAATTTTCAAACATTGACATATGTTGAATTGAAGAATGAAACAAAAAAAAAGAAATAAATTGGATCATAAAACTGTAAAATGCAATTAAAATTCTTTATTTTGCTGGAAAACCCATATGACGAATGCACTCGCCTTAATCCAACTTCCTGCACTCAGCCCCAATGGCGTAAATGCAATTTCATTTGATGCGTATTGATTTGATGATTACTTTACGATCAAACGGCTCCCCACTCACAGACATTGCAATTCAACCAAGGCATCTTGAAACGCACGTAACTCCAGGCAACCAAACACATCCTCAGCACAAGAGTTTGGCTGTGGTTTTGGTTTGAACAGTCAAAGTTTTCCGCCGAATCGTCGCGTCTCATGAGCGACAAACAGCCCTTGGCGTAATTTGAAAAGTTTCCCTAACCTTTCGGCGCTCTGATCGCTGTGATAATGATTTCGTTGCCTATGCGCCAGGGTTACAGTTGAACGATGGGTAATTACATTAAATCGTGATCGTTATTCGTCCTAAGGCTGTGTGTGCCGCGTATTTATAAAGCCGAAAAAGGTGCATTGGATTGTGTGATTCATTTTGCATAATCGCCGCAATAAGACCAGCAAATCTCAAACGATAATAATGCATCTCTAACCATCCAAACAAATGCAAGCTGCGAATATCTAGTCAGCCTGAAAGTATGCAATCCAAGCCCATTTATAAATAATTATATTTTTCAATACTTGCGGCCTGCTAAGATCAAAATAACTATTGCAAATATTCATTTGTAGCCCCAAGCGCAATTGAAATAAATATCAGTTTTTGTCTTCTAAACTGTATTTTCAGTAGAAAAAATCTCCCACTCAATTGCAAAACAGCCAGAGTAGAAGCAATCGTGATTGTTAAAGAACATCCTATGCTGGAAATGAATGATAATTAAATTTAAACAAGTGATTACAGCCAGTACAATCAACGCTCGTTCAAGACTGATCGAACGGTTTGAGTGATTTTTTCCTAATTTCCAAGAAATGAAAGATTTTTTTTCCAATTTCTAATATCTGAACATGCAAAGCCTGTCTTGTCCACACAGGCTTCGCTCGATCCCAAACAGAGACCCAAATCTATTGACCAATTTGTTGCTTTCAAATCATTTACCCTGCAGAAGAAGAGGGACGAAAAAAACATCTCACCTCGAGGACTTTGCATCCGCACGGTTTTAACTTCCGCCGGAGCGCACTCTTCACGTTATTATCGGTGATTTCGAGTGGCTCAGTTTTAATGAGATTCTGTGCCTGTTCCGGTCTGTTCCGGTGCGCTTCTTCTTCTGCTCTCATGCTCTCAGTGGAAGGTGCTAATAAGGACTTTCTATACATAGTACCAGCTGACCGACCGGAGCCTTACATTGTCACGGCTTACGCCAAGTCATGTCGAGGGGAAACAAATGTCCACAGGTGGAGAAAAATCCGCAGTCTCACAGCTCGTCGATGGCGAAGTGCGGCACTCGATTGTAATGCAACACAAACGTAAAGTTTGCTCGTTAGTACGTCCATGGACGCTCCAAGGGCTAAGGTTTTTTCTCTGATTTCGCATCGCCTGTTCCTCCCGCTTTTCACCGAAGCTCACAAGCTGGTGACCACTGTGTGGTAACGTGTCGCCACATCACACTTTTTCATTTTTCATTCAACGAGCTCAACATCAAGCGTTCCTTCGCTCGGTGGCCGTAACGACCAGTGGGACCGCGTACAAAAACTGGACCATTGCCGCGTGAAAGCGGCTCACCGGGAATGGTTCCAGGCGTGCGGGAAAACGAGTAAAAGAACGGAAAACTACCCGATGGCCCTTCGGGATTGAGGTATTTTCGAGCAAAACCCATAAGAGCGCGTAAGCTGGTCAAGCCTCAACGCTTACGTGCTGTGGATGACGGTTGACAACAGCTCGTTAGTTAGCTTAACGGTGGACGAAAGTTTGAGTGCACCGGTAGCTTTTTTTTTATATGCCTTGCTTTGTGAACACGTTTTTACGCCAGCCAATTGGTTTGAGTTAGTTTGAAGGATTATTCGAGCGCCTTTGGTTGGTTGGCTGGTTGGATTTGAACTATACCAATTTTGTTGCAACTTTTCTAGTGACGCATAGAGCATGTTGATGAAAAAACTAGTTTTATTATAACATGAGATAAAGGATTCTATGAAGTCAGGTAATTTTGTTTGGCATTAATCTGATGTTTTAGCAAAGGAATTTGGAAATTAATGTCACAAAATCCATCAGCTCAAAAGTAATGACACTACAAACCCAAAATTTGAACGGTAAAGAAAACCACACATTTCATCAAAATTGGAAATTTTCAAAAAAAAAACCGTTGAAGAAAATTTAATTTATTTCATTAACGTGACCGAAACTTTAATTTTCACTCACTCGAAAATTTCACTCGAAGTTCGTAATATTATTTGTTAATTTGAATACGATTTCGCTATTTCTCCCTCCTTTATCTCGTCCTACCACCGAAACCAACCAACCAACGGCAATACGAAAGAAAGTATTCAACCATTTTCCACATGAATCACTGTTGTTCGCCAAAAACTGTGAACCGATGCAACAAGAAATGCAACTTTCCGAAAATAAATTCCTTCCTCCGAAGGCCACACAGACGTGCGGCAGTGAAATGAGCACAACCGTTTTGGCGCTACGCTATGGGTTTGCTTTTAGGACACTATTTTTACGATAGTTTTACCCTGTTTTCTCGGGCTGGCAGGCAGCACAGACAGACAGTAGCAGTAACCGAACCCGGCTGCGGCACTGGCAAAGTGCAAATTAAAGTGAATAATTTATCGCCCCGAGGGGATAATTAAAATTCTCAACTGATTACTCGGTTTATGCTTACCCCCATCGGGCTACTGGAAGCTGCGGTTCGGTGGTTGAAATCAAATTTACGCCACAAGCGACCACGGTGGCAAACGGTTGACATGGCGACGACGAGTAGATGAGCCGCAGACGCTGTGTGTGTGCATCGACGATGGGAGGGCGACGGGTTTTGCAACTTCAACTGTTTGTTGTGCACACCCGTTGGTCGGTTGACAATTAATTTCGATGGCAACTGATCGCGGCACGCAGCGGGTAATCTGCCCGTTGCGAAATGAGGAACGAAATTGCAAATTTTCAAGTGTGTAAGAAGACCAAAATCGAATACATTTAACTTCAGGAACTGCTATTTATATTGCCAAAACTCGTTCAGTAGCAACAGGTGCTGTATGCAACATTGAACGCTGGTCGTTAATTTGTTTGATTCCTGCTGAGCAAATACAACATTAATGAAGCGTTCCGAAACGCCAAAAAGCGTGTCGAGCTTATGCTTTGCAGTACGTTAATCAAGATAGCGCCTAAAGGTATGCTCGTTAATGTTACACATTAGTTGCTTTTCCTACATATTCTGGTTTCTTTGGCTATTCGAACATCGCCCTTCTGTGCTCCATTTCGATTGATTTCTAGTGCATGTTTCAACGAAGCTTACGACACAACACCACCGTATCGTAACAGAACTATTTTCCTCCCGCAGGCATGTTCCGGTTACGACTTAGCCAGCAATAATCTCGACCAGCTGCGTTCGGCAGCAACGCCGCTGATCTTGACTGTAAATATTTATTAAAAACTTTTCCCTCACTTTATCTTTTACAACACACCCAACCAAACGCTCACTTGCAGTCTGCAGTCCCTTCCAGCATTCGGTCTGATTTGGTTGCTCGAATCGGCAGCAGCGGCAGCAGCAGCAAGCGGATATCGTTAGAACACCCGGACAACACCCCGGCGACTTGAAAGACAAACACCGGATGTCCGCAACCGACCGGGTCGAGGCGAGCATCGAAATTTTATTCCACTTTTCGCTACCCCAACACGTTTTCCCATCTCTCGAAGCCTCCAGGAAGCGACACTGAAGATTTGGAAAGTGGCAGTAGAAGTAGCAGCAAAGTTATGCCGGCAGAGATCATAAATATTTCACCATCGTTTCAAGCGCGAGGAGCACGAAGGCAGGAGCGCTAGTGCAGGGGCGGAAAAGTGAGGAAATGAACTTTAAATTCGGTGTGCAACCAAGCTAGATTCGCCTCCGATAAGATCCGTTTCTGTTTGGGTTACGAATTTGTGGGTACGAAGGCAACGAGAAAATGTAGCAGAAACCTATCTTCTTACATCCCAACGAAACGAACAGGGATGAAATAATTCAGCGAGCATGGGTTCACGCTTGTTTATTGCTACATAAAATGGTGCAGGAACATGTGTAGGCAACATAAGGGTATATTTCGTGCTTGTTTAGCAACTACCACACTATTGTATTCGTTAAGGAGTAACCAAACTAATATACTCAATGTGCTGCATAAACTTCATGGAACCCGATACATTCTCTTGGGTAATAGAGCTTGCAATGTAATTTTAAGTATCTCATAGACTAACCTGGCTTACAACCATACACAATGTCAAACATCTTTCTACTTGATGATTAAAAGTAAAAGTGAAACCAAAACAATGGAAAATAAAACATCCTTCGTTGGTTTCCACAGTTTAATCTTTCAGCCTGCAGTCAACCGAAACCATTCTGCTGCGTTCCGCATACAATGGAAAACGATAAAGCCTATTCCACCACCATCAGCCAGTTACCATCGATTGGAACGCATAAAGTATGCTTAACGCTCCATCAGGTCCGCACTGCCCGCTGGGGCATAATTTTTTAGGGTTTCCTCTTGCCATGTAGCGCCGTGTTCGGTCGACCTTTTTCGTCCATCACCACAGGAACACAATCCGAGATACGGTGAAATATGATAAAGATGCCAATAAATATCGAAAGCAATGGGTTTTTGATATTCGTATTTTATTTAACGGTAGCATAACTCATCCCCGGCACTGCCTGCTCGACAAATGTGAAGTGAAGTTGTTGCGACAGTGTCGGTTGGTTCGACCGAGAACGGGATTTTGAGGTGGGAGATAAACGAATCCGAATCACTCATAGATTGCCAGTAAACCGAATCGCAGCCCATAATTAAGATTAGGTCGTACGAATGAATTGAGCGCACGCTGCTGTTGGTGAAATAAACATAATTTGCTTGAATTGTGCACATTACACACGCTCGTTTTGGATCTGTTTGGACAGTAGTCATTACTATTCGGCTATAATTTACTTTTACGAGAGAAAAAGTGGAACTACATTTGCGCTATTCGCGTTGGTAAACTTTTTTTCTTACGGATCGATAAACAAGAGTTCAAAGAAATTTGGAATTTAATCTAGTAATTTAGAACCACGATGCTGTAACTGCTGTTCAGAAAATATAACACGTATTTGTTACGTTGACATTTGTATATTCGTTGTGAAAAATTATGCCCTATTAATTTTATAACCCGTTTATTTTGTGACACTTATTCAATCTAGTAAACTGTAAAACAATTACATATGATTTACAGCGCCATCTACCACACACAACCGGAACTATTCAGCTGCTCCAGTTTGGATCAAACTTCAAATTCAAATGTTCAAATTTTAACTCTTGAATAGCAATGTTTCACCATTCCTTTCAAAACCGCGTGCTGGGCTAGATCGTTGTGGCACGATAATCGTATTCCCTGCCAAACAATCCTGTCTCATAATGGAGTTAAAAGTTACAGCGCAAAACTTCAGTCGCTTGCATTACAATATCTCCCGGTTCGCTCGGCATGGTTCAATCAGGATCGGCCAAAAACTTTATCGCAAAGGTAGTATAAAAAGTAAAGTCACTCACACGAAGGTATCTATATCATTCAAATCGTTGCTGCAAACGGGGGTCTCGGTTTTGTGGGGTAAAGCGGGACGTGCCTTTCATTTCCACGGAAACAACTCATAACAATAAACATGCCTGCGGTCCGATCCCCAATGCGAGTGTCCATAAAAATATGATCGAGCTGGACGGACGGGATCGTGCCCCGAAACGGGAGGGAATTTATATCATGTTAAAATTCGACCACAATCCCTCACCGAAGCCGGTTGCAATCGCTGCACTAGCGGCACTAGATGACCGGTTGACCGTTTCTTCTGCTGTTGATGCTGTTCGGAGAACAGAAAGATGCACTCGCCCTCGGCTCGGAGGGATATAAAAATATTTCACTATCGGTATTTTCCGAGCCACCACTGCGCTACGGCTGCGCAGTTGTCGTCCTAGCCGGGCTTAAGGAAGGTTCGCTTCGTTCGTTCGCCCGTACGCCCGTTCGCTCGCTATGAATATTCATGAACTCACATATCGCCATTATAGTCACCAGTTCGTCGCCTGCCGACCGGTCCGAGGAACGCCCGCAACGGGGACACTGGCACACGCGGCCCGGAACCATAATTTCTCTTCAATTGTTATTACAGTCCATGGTATGGCGATGCCGGCAGCTTAGGATTCCGCCTTCCGAAGCCGAGCAGCGCACAAAACCGACCATTGTACGTATCCTTGCCGGAGGGTACGGCGGCAATGGGCCACTGGAGCTAGGACTCCATCGTGGGGCTGTCGTTCTATATTCACCCACCCACTCTCACTCGCTGTCCCGGGAAAGACAAGCTGCTCCACCCACAGGGACACCGCACAGACACGGACTCGTTAAAACTTCGATGAGCAAGGCTGTTGGCAGATGGAATTACTGGATTAATTTACAGTTTATTTTCAACTTCTGCTGATCCATTCGCCAGGGAATGGGGCACGGGGGCTCATTAGCATTGGGGTTTGCGACCAGAGGAGGTCAATTTCACTTTTTGCACAGCACAACACATCCGCCCCGGCCGGGATTGGAGAAGAAGCAACACCATTAAATCTGAGCTAGATCCGGAACAGTTTCATTAGCACTCACGGAGCAAGGCAATTCGGGTCGTGCAAAGAGTGAGAAAGTAATGAGCTGGAATGGATAGACCTATGCACGTTATGATGTTATTACCATGGTATTTTATTTCGAAATGATTGTTTTGTTGCTTTATTTTAGGATTAAACCGCATAAACTTCCATCCCGATTCACGTACATAATCTGCGCCTAATATTATGCAATCTAAAGCTGAGAAAAAAACATAAACTTTGCATACTTTCAGGCTGACTTACGTCACCGGTACAAGTATAAAATGCAAATGCTTCAAAACCAAAATCATCTGTAATGTTAAAAGTGATCGAAAAAGCTGTCGCACAAACATGTCAGCAGAATAATTGCACACTAAAATTAACTGCTGGTTGTAGCATAAATATACGCATACGAGCAAAACACATTATTACCAAACTTCACGAAAGCAAACGAAATGTCACCTCCCTTCCATAGGTTCCTACCGTTCTTCCCCAGCAGATTGTAAAATCATCGTTAGATCCTACCGATTATGCAATGAAATAAAACCGCGTAAAATACGTTTGTCATTCTTCGGCCTTAAAATGTGTGAGTGTTGTCTTGCTAAACACAACGTCGCACCCTACCGGTCGCTATACGAATACACCAAGGTTGTTCAGCTGAGAAAAAAAAGCAAACGAAGCAAAACAACAAAATCTACAGCACGGAAGAACAATCCTACGAGCATGAAGAAGCATAATAAGCAGCCAGAACGCATTCTTTATGGATCAATTGTATCGTAAAATATTTTAACTGCTCTCATAAACTCTGACCAACCTCGGTACGTTGGCAGGAAACGAGCGAAGGAGGAAAATGAATATCATCCTCCTATTGCTTCGTCTGTTTGAATGTTTTCACTCACTAAATTTGCATCTTTCGGTTGTAAGGTGGTGTGTTGTGAAGCTTTTTCAAGCACTCGCAAACATCCACCATGGATAGCGCGGTATAGATTTTCACCAGACTTCCACGGGTTTCTCATTGAAAAGTTAGCACAAAAGCACTCGACAGAATAGAGACAGCTGGTTTGTAATCGAAACCGGAGGGTGTAGAATAATCATCCCAGTTTAACGCTTCTGATGGTTTGCTCATAGTGCACGAGAATGCAAAAGTAAGTAAGAAAGGAAATGGAATGGAATGGAACGATGAATGACGATTGAGCGAACAAGCGAAGGATGAAGGTAGGTAAGTGATAAACGAGCATTTTTTCTCATAGAATGGCTAGCGGGATATTTTTTGAGGCAAAGCTCAACAAGTGAAAAGCAACGATAGCCTTTAGAAATGATAAAAATGTTTCATGATTTTAAGTAAGCATAATAACCGCTTGTTAAACAAAGATATCACTTCTATCAAATAATTAAAAAATATCATTTTACTGAAAGCTTTACTACTAAAAATTCCTTCCAAACGAGCGCTCAATTGCAGCAAGCTACATCAGTTCGCTTAACCTCCTGGGCATCGTTGCAAACGTTTGTGTTGACGCAATAAAATCAATCACCGTTCGCAGCGAACCACAAACTCGTTCGCTCCAACATGAAAACCATCGCCATTAATTTCGATAACCAAATTATCGACGATCGTTGCATGCGACCGCCGCCGGTCAGCCATCGAACACGGCAACAAAAGAGACGAGAATTGCGAAAGCAAACATCAGCTCCCAACTAAAAAAAAGCAGCACAACAAATTCAAACGATTCCTAGAGAAAACATCCTGTCCAGTTCCAGGTTGCCTTTAGGGATGTTATCAAAACATGCCGGACGTATACGACGACGCACGAGACGCTGCAGAAGCGTCGTTGCGTTGTGCTACGCTGAATAAATTTCCACTCAACGACGGTGACGTTTGGGTACATTGTGCGACCGGACTGACCGTGTCGTCGTTCTGGTTGGTCCTGGCTTCGGCCGTTGGTTGACCGGTTGTGGTCAGTCTGAACGATACGCAATCTTTTAACTCGACGACATCGACATTCTACCGTAAATGAGGTGGATTGGTTCGAGCTTGGCGGATGGTACAGTGTGTGCGATAAATTCAATCAAAAAACAAAAATCATGCTTTGTTCATTTTCTTGAATATATCGCAATAGTTTAAAAAATACCAATAGAATATTTGTAGAGCTACGAGACACTTGACTGCTTAAATTCAACCTTTAGCTGGAAGAACTTCCATTTTGAAAGTTCCTTAAAATGCCCAAAAATCCGAACTCCATCGAATAAACACTTTGCTATGAAACTAGCATCACCTACGATGGAAAATAATTTTCTATGCTAAATCCAACAGTAAGTAATGAAACATATGCTCACTACTACGAAACGCACGTACCTATTAGCCTCACAGATTAGACCGTAACACTTCCGGACCGTAGCAAATCCATCCAGCTGATGCAAACTAGTTGCTGCATGCTATCAGCGCTCTGCAACTGCTGCAACTACTAGCGCTTCAGGGGTAAAGTTGCGTGCTGCATCCGCGGCAAAGTCACTTTCTGTTGCCCGGGTGCCATGAGCCGTTGTCGGACAAACAACAAAAAATCTTATGCTAACCTAACCGCCCCACAAAGTCAACTCCGTTCCGTTCCGTTCCGTTCCGTGGTTAAAAAGGGTTTTACCTCGAACCGAAACGCCCCGGGTGGTGACAGTGATCGCTTATGATTCGTCATCCAATTATGACGGGGAAACGTGGCCACTGAAAGAAACATTTCCAAGGCCGGTGGCCACCCAGGCTGAGTGGTGGCCGTGATTGCGTGAACAACGGCACCGTCATTTCCACTGACTGTCCCGCGGGCCAGTGCCTCTGTAGTGCGGCAACGAGAGGTCCATTGTTTCACTCACACGGTAGGAAACAATCCCTGCCGGCCTGATGACACATTGTCCCGGCTGGTGCTGGCCGCTGAATAGTGTTGTGCAAACGAAACACGCTCACACAATGCCTTAATCGCATTGGAAGGAAATGTGGCGACGTGCAAATTTTGCCCCAGTAGGAAGCATTCCATGGGAACGTTATTTTTAATATCGAATGCGGTTGCGGAATGAGAAGCTAGGAAGTTGTTTTTGAAAAAAAGTAACTGATAAACAAATGGGAAAGATCAATCAGAGTGATGAATGACAATACGAACTCGATTAAGTAAGTAATTGTAATCACTTTATGATGGATTCGAGCTGACTTTCAATCACAAGTTGTCATCGATTTATTGGTTTGAATTATTTTTGTAATTTATGAATCCGCCTAAATGTACGCAATGTAATACGAAATCATTCAACAATTTAATTTAATAGAAAGTAATGTTCAATTTGAATTTTATTGATAGCGGTTTATCATTTTGAACAATATGATGAAAAATGTATTTTCGGAATAGTTGAACATGTAATGAATCCATTACAAAGTAAAACAATTCTGAAGGAAAAGATTTTTATTAAAAACAAACTTTAACCAACGAATGCAAAACAGTTGAATTATATTTCTTAACTACCTTTACATCAAAGACCAAAAATCCCTCAAACATCTCTCCCAAACATTCGCGCAGGTAGTCCCAGCCCAAGATCTTCACTTGACGGAAAGTTTCCTGTCCAAACCTTTTTCCACTTCAACGCGCACCATCAATCAACCCGCTGGTCGCTAATTACACGCCTACCGGAGCCGTCCAACGAATTGTAACAGAAGTGAAGTTGAGATGAGTTGAACTTCACAAACACAACCCAAAAAAAACGACATGAAATTTCTAGACCTACGCACGCGACGCTATTGACAGCAACGAATGTTTCCTGTTCGCGGACCAGAACCACGGCCCGAGAAGAAAACTCCCGATACAAAAGGAGTTAATCCTACCGTGAACGAGATCGATGGCATCGATGGTGATCGATATCGTGTGATTTCATGCTTTTTTTTGTGCCTGTTGTGCCTAGGTCGGAAATATCCTTTTTCGACCATTGTCTAATATCAATTAATCACCATCTAAGCCGCAAACAAGTAGTAACAAAAACCCTCCACACCGCCAAAGACGAAGGAAGACTTGGGAAGTTGTTAGCTCGGTAAAGTAACAGCTCCCTTCGAGAAGCTTCCTCGCTAACTAGCAGCAACATTCGAAATGGCGAAAATGGATGGATTGCAACGTCCCGGTTGCCATCGTTACCCGAATCAACGCAAGCTCTGGATGGTTCTGGGAAGTGTATTTTGGTAGTGTCGAAATTATATCCCGGTTTATGTGCGTTACATCCGTGACAAGCCCAAAGTATCAATCCATTATACTCTGTGGAATGTCTAGGCAGCAGTACACTTTTGCTGTCACTAATTGAGCGTGTAATAAAATGGTACCAACACGTGCGAAGGCGATCGGTTGTGTTCGCAACGGAAGGAACCCCGCCGGAATGTTGGTAACAGTGGTCAGTATCATCGAGATAAAACGTTTACACCACAAGGAGTAAGACGTAGTCTTCTATGGCAAACGCTGCTTTTTCGAACGATTATTAGATCCAAAACTCGAAACCGGAATAGAATTGATAAAGGAACACAACACCATGCTATGCTCTTGTTCCAGGAAACGAAAGGAAATGGTCGTGCTGGATTTGGTGCAAATATTTTCCACCCGAATAGCTCCCCGCCCGACTCTACATACAAGAAGAGCAAATAGTCCACCATTCAGGGGTACAAATCCACAGCCAAGGACATAAGGAGTTCTGGGAAGTCTTTAGGTTCAGTTCGATTGCTGAGCCCGTAGGAAAACTGGGATAGTTGATCCCACCCTCCATTCAGTGGTTGCGGCGGGATTAGAATTGGTTTTGTGATGACAAATGGATCGGAAATGGCATTAGGAGAGTTTGTTTTTTTTTCGGCGTCTTTTGGACAAAGCCAAACAGTTGTGAGTTTTGTTGGCCATTGTATTATGTAACATTCGGTTAACGATAAATTCTGACAAATTGCAGAAATATATGTGAAATACTCAACGAAACGTAGGTTAAATTTACAATTTATAATTAAAATACTTTTTAAACATGTATGTTTCCATTTTTCTTCCAATTCTAATCGTTTTATGAAGCTTCTATTTTTAATATTCTTTTGAGATATTGTTAATAACTTCGGTGCACGTCTTACTGACCGCATTTTTTAGTTACTCTAGGTGGTGCTATGGTCGTTAAAACTTCAATTAAACTAAACATTCCACATCCACTGGGAGCAGGTAAGTAAATGAACGTTCGAACGGCGTGAACCTTTTTCATTCGCTACAATTACCGTGACTGTCCCGACTAAAAGCGGGTCACGAACCCGGTGCGAAGTAAATGAAGCACCGAATAGCTCGGCTCCTCTGCCGGGATACACCCAGCATGAACACCATTCCGACCGGGCTAAAAGTTGAAAGCCATTGTTTGAATATTGCCGCTTTTACTGCCATTACTGTTAGTAGCGCATTGCACGAAGCAACATTCGCCATTGCGCTGCGTCATAATCGTCATCCGCATTATAATAGTGGCATCATCGTCATGATGACGACGGCAACCAGCATCCCTATCGGTGCTTGCAACATCTTGATGATGCACCATCATCATTATACTGTCTTTTTTTTTCCTTGTGGCATTTATCCCCACGACTTGCGTCTCGCTCGCTCTCATACAACCTTACACGTTGCTCGCTTATACGATTGCAGTTTGGCACGGTCGGGCTGATTCCAATAGTGTTGACCCACATTCGACGGGATCCTAAAGATGTCTTCTATTGAAATGGCTTTAATGGGCACGTTGCATGTGGAAAATGCCGCTTTGAGCCGATTGTTTGTTTTGGATTTCGGAAATAAACATAAAAAAATCATGTTTTGATCTATATTTTCGTTAATCGTTTAATTGGAATCTAAATATAAAAGAAAACGAAACTCAAACACTAAAAATACAATACAAAATAATAATGAGAAGAAACCTTTCAATTCTACGTTTCAAAATAAATACTAAAAAATTAATTATTCTATTTGTGAAAAAAGGAATAAAATTTAAAGAAACATGAAAAAACAGTTCTAAAATGTGTGTTATAAAATCTAGTTTTTCGTTGGACGAAATC
>JXWZ01004019.1:0-12307 GCA_000956215.1 Anopheles farauti No. 4
ATAATTCCAATTCACAACACATCTACATCCCCAAATTGCATTGTCCTTGGTTGGATATGCAATGTATGAAAAAAACAATTCTACTAAATTCTTCAAGAGTTTTTATGCAACAAAGAAAATTAAACAAGCAAGCATAACCGTGTTTGTCGAGTCGTGGAGTATTAATTGCTCGCTGGGAGCGTCCCAGCACGTGCTGTTTTTTTTCTCTCCGTTCGCACACATTCTACAAGTGCAAAGCGTGTTGTAGTGCTCGATACAACAGGAAAATGGTCCAATTCCACTTGGTCCGTGAAAAACTTCACTCAGCCAGGGACAGTCGAAAGAAAGTGGAAAATATACGGAGAAATCAGTGAAATGCATCTTCCTCGACCGGTCGACGAGACGGATGCTCTCAACTTTCCGGAAATCGTTTTCTCACAGCTTTGCGGTAGGCTCAAATCTTGGACGAATGTGAGCAGGTTTGTTTGGAGCGACTGTTGCAATTGCACCTCGTGGTTCAACTTTCGCATCCAGAACCGGGTCTGTGTAAGCCGTGAACTCAATTTTCCACAAACACACGTCATCTGTTTGGAGACGATACAACCGGATGAGGCCCGCGGTTTAAAACTAGTTTTATTTTTTGTTACTTAGCTCTAGCATCGTTGCAGTGTGAGCTAAAAGTGGCGCAAACAGTTGCACAGCTGCTTCTAATCCTGTAGTTTATTTTGCGAATGAAATTAGAACACGAATGAAAAAGGGTCGACCGGCATATTTCAGCGCATAAAATAGGAGTGAAAGTCATTCCGAATGCTTTTCACGATGCATGCACAGTTTCCCAATTGCGATCACAAGTATACGTGGGGCAATAAAAAAAATAATGCAAATGAACTACTTCTTCAATTAAGTTTTATTTGACTGCGTTTTTTTTACACAAAAAATAGGATGTATCGTACAAAAATAAACGAAAAACGAAAAACAAAAATCGTACACAAAACAAAAATCTACAACACATAAATTATCAGTTCTGGTTGAGGCAGGCAGTACAATAAATTAAATTAAGTTAAATAAATAAACCGCTGCGGCGGAGGCTGTGGAAACTCCGACAAAAACGGGAGCAGCCACGAACCCCTAAGAATAAAGCTGGTGTGCCCGCGTCCGTTCCGGGATGCATCCCCGGATGGCAACGGCGACGGGCGGATGAATGGGGGAACTACGGGACTGAGGAATACGGGATATGGTGGGTGGGTCTGAGGGAGGTGGTTAGGTTGATGTGTAATGTTCGCTTCGCGTTTTGTTTTTGTAGATGACATTTTGCATGCAAGTTCCATGTGACACGGCGTGAGAGAACGATGCCCTACCGGCGGGGTATCAGTTCGTCAGTCGGTATTCTGTGTGTTTCTGTTTGTGTGCTTGAGTTCGGTGCTTGTTGCGTCCGGCGATGGAGGTGAAGGAACGGCAGAAAACGAAGGTGTTCGCTGGCATCCCCGGCAATTCGGCGCCCGATGAGGTATGATCCGTTGCGTCCAGTGTGTCCCAGTTGCGCGGAACTACTGGACATAATTAGGTTTTGGCTGGCTGAGGGTAGGATCAATCTGCATCGGCGCTGAAGTGTGCAAGGTTATGCTGGTGAAGGTTTTCCCGCGGTACGCCACCGTGATCGCTACAAGCAGCCTGATGCTTTGGGCGGGATGTGGGGTTTGTTGGAAACTGCGCTTACTGAGCGTAGTGTCCGTAGCCGTTGTAGGCGAGACCCTGGCCGGAACCGATGCGGCCCCAGCCGCCACCGTGTCCACCGGAAACGACGACCTCATGGGCCGACTCGTGGTGGCCGCTTCCACTCGAGATCAGCTTCTTGATGCCAATGATGGAGGCGAGAGCAAGGGCCAGCTTGGAGACGATCAGCGCCTTACCGGCGAGCAGAGCGAGGGCACCGAAAGCGAGCGGGACGAGCGTGCTGCCGAGCAGGAGCGGGATCATGATCCAGTGGCCGTTCTTCTTGTCCTTGTCCTTGTTTCCGAAGCCACCGCCGGCTCCTCCGAAACCGCCGCTGCCGCGGACCTCCTCCATCGAGCGCTTGATCTCCTCGCTGGACGGGAACTTGACCTGGCGGGGGAATCGTGTTTCGAATTAGGTTATTGGAGAGTTGGCCATCTGCGGGGCCATCTGCGGGAATACTCACTTGCAGGGTGTGGGACTGGAAGAAGGACAGCACCTTGTCGAAGAGCATCGAGTTGAGCGAGCGTTCCTTCTCGTCGAGGGAGCGGGGCAGTTCCGCCTCCAGCTGGGCCTCGGTCTTCAGCGGCGTGGCGTCGGCGGGCGACTCCTGATCGCGCACGAATCGCACACCCTCGCTCAGCTTGAAGTCCTTAGCCGAGCGGGCCACGCGGTCCAGGATGGTGAAAAGCTTCATCTTCAGGCAGGTGGAGACGTCGGCGCTGGCACAGTCCTGGTACGTCTTGTACAAGTACTTGATCTCGCCGAGGTACGAGCCGGCACGGGGCGTTTGCTGCTGCTGCTGGCCGTCATCGATCGAGTTCGAGCTGATCGGCAGCGTGGCGGAGGCACTGTGGGCGAACGACACTGTCGCCAGACACCCGATCACCAGTAAGCACTTGAACAGTTGCATTTTGCACAGGAAGATGCGTCGACAGGAGGATTTGCCGGACCGGAAGGGATTTTTTTTTTGCTGTTGGCTAGTAAATCTGTTTTACCGCGAAAACAGACCACAATTGCACCGAAGACCGAACGCGCTTAAATCGCACTCCCTCGTTTTGCGTGATGGCTCTAGAACTGTAGACGAATGGACTCAAACTGTGCCTTCCAGTGGGCCACCGGCGCCAATATATACCCGGGGTGCAGTTGGACCCGTTGCACGCAAACCGGCCCTTGCCATCCTGCTCGCACCGTGCAGATGCACTTGCTTCCCGCGTCCGGCGCGTCCTGCTACTCCCCTCCCGTATCATCCTCCTTATCGATGCGTTCGCCATCGGCAGTTGCGCTCTCTTCACTTCGGCTCGGCAAACATTATCGTGCACGGCTGCACACACATGCCGCGCGAGCCACCGTTCTATTCTGTTGCGCATCGTGGGCGCGGAAGAGAAAGAGAGCGCGAGCGGATCGCGTGCCAGGCCCGATCGCGTCCCGCCTGAATGCATCCGTGTAATCCGTGTCCGGTACGGATCCGGCGCAGTCGGTCTGGGCGAATTTTAAACCCCGCCATACGCGAATTGTTCGCCCTTTCCCGCGTCTCGCCATCATTTTGGAGTGCTTTCTTCGGTCGGTTGGGCAAGTGCAAGTGCAAGGGCCTAGCGTACAAGGGCCGGTGGCCTTGCCGGTGAGTAAACCGATTTACCGGCTCACTGCTTCCAGTCGTTCGATGACACTTTTACAAGAATTTTGATGGGCAGTGTGGGACGAGGAGAAAAAGGGATCGTGACCAACGTGGACAATCGCGACCCTTTACGAGACGGGATTAGTTATTTTGCGGCTCGTTGCCTTTTGATAGCATTAGCATAATGGAAAGTGCTAATTGGTGGTTTGATTAGGCGTTTCACTTTCCATCGCGGTGAGGCTTGGAGAGGACAACTCTTTTTGCTGAAAGAAGAGCTAAGACGCTAGATGATCAAAGTTGGTTAATACATGACGTGATCGTCACATAAAATAGTGCAAATTTCGATCTGATTCTTTTCTACTGTAAAGCTTAGTCAGTTAGCTGTAGCCAGTTAACAAAAAAGACCCTTTGTGATATGGAATCATATTTAATACGTTTAATTTTCTAATCTTAATCGTCGTTGATGGTATTAATAAGTCAGGTATAGTAAATGAAAATTCCTACATTCGTTGGATTGCAAATAGAACGATATTTTGCAAAATTCGTAACACCTTCTTTGCCGGTCCTTCTAGTGCAAACTTATGAACATTGCTACCCATGTAGGGTAAAGTAATACGAACGAATCGCGTCAAATGTAAACGTTAAATAATTGTCTGGGCATAATTTAGCGAAATCATGAAGTAGGCAAGTCAGCAAGTGTCAACTTAAACTGATAACAGGAATGCTGTTGAGATATTACTGTCTTCGCCTGGTACTATCTGCGTCTGGTAGTCATTATCTCATTTTGCTTATTACTGAAACGACACAGCAAAGCACAAGAGAGATGTTTCACATTGGTTGCTTTGAGACTAAGAACATCTATTCTTTTGGAAGACTCCTCCGGGCAGTAGGTTTCCAGACCACGACCACTAGAACCATCAGGAAACGAACGTTTATAGTCCCGTTAAAGGGCAATTAGAGGAACCATCGGCCCAGAACGGTTCTGTTCCGTGTCTAGGAATATATCTCCCTGCTAACCCATTGAAAAAACTTATGTAAGAGTGGTAGAAGATCCTTCTGGCGCATTCCACATGGCCGTCGTCGCATGATTCAGCCCTAACGGTGGAATCCGGTTTGGTCTGATTGATTAGAGTAACCTGGGCTGTTAATTGATTGGCTCCTTGCGTCGCCATTGCATCGAAGTGCAAGCACGTGAGGAGGGTGTGTACACTAGAAGTAAATCATTATTTCACATCCACTCCTACATGGAGTGCCTGGGGAGGTTGTGCTGGTGTATCGTTCATCCGAGATGTAGAGGTCGTAAAATAACCTGAAAACGAAAGTCCTTATCAACCGGATAGTACCGTTCACTTCCGGTCTTGAAACATGTGCGGTTCTATAACCAGCTAGCCGTCGTATGCGGTGGACGATGCTGTGTTCCGTTCCTGTTCGCTTAGTGTTTGCCCTCCTTTTTTATAGATACATCCGTGCATTTCCCGCATCAATATCCGTCGGAGAAAACCTCAATAAAAACACAAAACATAATCAACCGAGGGTGTTCTGGCTGGTTGTGATGCGTAGTGGCTTGGCGGTGCGGCAAATAGTCCATCATTGAAAATTGGAGTGCAATTCAATCTGTTTCGTGCACCTGCAACCGCCACAGTGTTAAGTTTCCCGTCAGTATGTATAGCATGTTGCAGTTACTGTGTGCTTCCCGTCGAGCTTGTGTGCTGGTTTTGTTTTACTTCATTAGATTTTTTTTTTCAGAGCAGCTTGGCTACATCTTACGTATCCTTTGCATCAGTAGCAAAGTTTAGCCATGTCTTACTTGTGGTACACATACACGCGCACACATCTCACACACTTTCCCTGCCTCCTTTCGAAAGGCATGATCGTTCTGTTCTATAAACTCCGCAAATTATAAGCTAATTAGACGCATATACCCACCAATTGCGATCAACCTTCGGATGCAGCGCGGGAAACATGCGAATTTCTCATCGCCAGCTGGTTAGGAATGCGTTTTCGAGATTTCCCCGGTGAATGTACGTGAAAGGTAGGAGGGAAAAAGGGCTGAACGAGCCGTTTGGCTGCACATCAGCTGTTTCTGATGAGCCATGCAACATTGCTATAGAGCGCTTTTTGCTGGCAGAAGCTGTGTATCGAATGCAGTGTTGTTGAAAGGAGCAGGAGGAACGATGGGGTGTTGGGCTAGTATGTGTATGAAGTGGTTTTATCGATTCTACGGCACCTGCTGACGTGTGATGTACGGGTGTTATTGAACGGTTGGTTGAACAGATCGATCGTCCGTCCATTCGTGGACCAACTTTAGAAAAGGGTATGTATTCCGGGCTTTTTCGTATTACTCATTATTCCTCTTTGACACTTCTCGAACATTTTTATTTCTAGTTTCCAGTCAAAATTAAAGCATTTATGTGATTTTGTGGTACTGATAGTGATATATGCATTGTTATACTCCAGAGTTATCTTGCTACAAATTTATATGATTGAAATGATGCCACTTACAGGGAAAACTATTACGTTTATTTACTTAAACTAACTTGGTATTGAATAATTATTGTTTTATTCGTCTATTTATGGTCATTATTTCATGCCTATTACGGATTATATTGCTGGTTTGAGCAGAGAAGCATATAACAACACAAGATAATTTGCTTATGGGAGCGGAAAGCAAAGGAAAGCAAATAAACGGTTATTGCTAGACGGTGTAAAGTGATTCAATTAAGGTTTTCAACGTTCAGCGACAAAGTATTTAGCATGCATGACAAGTCTTCGCATAATTACTGTATTGTATGATTATGTTTTATTTAATTTGCAAGTGACCCAAGTTAAAGCTGTCTCGTAAATCTATTTACCATAGCGTTGTACATGTTGTATAGACAAGTAAGGTCTTTTGATTCAAACTATTCTTTAAAATATAATAATGTTGGTGAATTTTAAAGGATGGATTTGCATTATGTAGTGAGTCATACGAAATCAGGTTTGGAACAACTATATAACTACTACAACAACTATCTCGAATTTCTTTCAATTGATGGTGCTGCTAAAGATGCACTCCAGTTATTATTGATGAAGGCCTGTAAATTGAATACACATTCGATGCTCCGATATGTGTAGAAGTCACGCGCGTGCCTACAGGCAAGGCTTGACTGCACTCAACAAGAGGCGTGTTGGTTGCGGTAGGAATCAGCTTTCTTCACTGTATTAGCCAAAGATAAAGTTGGCCACGGTCTCTTGGAATTGCAACGCAACCCTCTCGTCGTGCTCGTCAGGATCAGTTGCAATTAAACGGTGGTCCAGATCGGATTGGAGTCCTTTCTCATAGTGATGGGGATAAACGGCAAGCACAACGCGACTACTGCTTGTTTACGGTAATGTATGCAGTTCTGTGGTTGCATAATAACTCACAACACGTCAAAGTGACTTGCTCAATAGGTAGATAGGTTATGTTATGTTTAGTTTTCAACGAGAATATTACACCCTTTTAATCAGCTTGCTACCTTGTTAGTAGACTTCGTCTCGCTAGTATTTCTCTAGGAATTTGGCCAAGTCCTAGGCATGTGGAAGTGGTGGAAATTTGAAAATAATTAGAAGAGTAAGTGTTTATTAAATACCTATTAAAGCTAGAGTACTATGGTTATTAAATCCGGAACGATAGAGTATTTTTGTCAAGGACAATATGTGTAGTGCTTACTTTAACCCAAATAATTATAGAAAATGTTTCAATGAACACAGAAAGTGGAGCAACGAAAGTGTTACCAACTATTTTTTAGACACCCGGTGGCAAGCCCCCGAAAGAGTGGCCTGAAATACTGATCCTACTTGAACTCGCTGCAACGGAATCGCGCCGAACCCGTTTTGGGAAGTAAAACGCATCAATAACATTTCCTGGCTGCCGACTTGGCCCACCCACAACCCGCGGGATGCGATGGAGGAGGTAGTCTGTGGAAAGTGTCCGACATCACAGGATGCTATCGTACAACCGGTCCCCTTCAGAGTTACAACCAGCACTTGCAGTTGGCCCTAGATGGAAGGAGGAAAAACTGGAATGTTTATAAACATTGATCGCGTTTCGCAGTTGTCGTTCCATTGCGTGCGTCTTGCGTCTGCCGCTTTTCCTTTCCAAAGGTTCGGTTCCATTCCAGAGTTCGCGTTTGTAGCAGCGTCATTCGGTGATATTTATAAGAAGGAAAACAGACTTGGACGAGCACATCCTACAAACTGTACTTTCCGTTGGTCAGGTTTTATTTGTTACACATTTCACTTTCCAACGGAATGATGTACGGGTGGTTTGTTTCGTTTGTTTTACTATGTGCAGCTGCCCTTCGTGAAAACTGGTGCGTCTTGATGTTTGTTGAATGCGCTTTAATAAACGTTTTGTGTCTCCATAGATATTTTGCAAGCGGCCATGATGACACCGAAGGGAATGAAAATAGAGCTCAAGCCTTGTATTCCATTTACTGTTTGACTCGAGCAAAACGAAGCAATAATAAATTCGAGCACAAAATAAAAGCATGATGCTTACTACGCTGACAGAATGAAAAGCAACATTCGTTTTTTTCTCGAAATGACGTTGTGTTCGTTTGATGAATTTCGTATCTGTTCTGTTTATTATGCAAGCAGAAAGGCGCTGAATACGAATGGGAAAGACGAAAATCAAGAGGCATGCTTGAAACGGTATAGTGCATACTGTCTGAAAGCATGAATCTTTAGTTTTTTTTTTCAGGTATAAATAAATCATGTAATTTTTTCGTTGTTCTCTTTGTGAACTTATAGAGAAAAAAAAACTCATCACGTCACATAAGGTTGATATGTAAAAGAAAAGTCATTAACTGTACAATTGAGTAAATTGTACCTATTGTGTCGTATTTAAGGACTATTTTTCGTTTTCATTGTGTTTGTACTAGCACAAATTATGAACAAAGTAGCCTTTTGCAGAATATCTATCGCGAATTAGATGTTGTTCCTAACTTATTCGACTTTAGCACATCCACTTCAATGTTCAAAAAACGTCTACGTTTTCGTCCATAGCCGTCAGGCTCTTCCTTTCAAGAAGATTTTATTAATTCTTAAAATATACGTGTGTGGATTTCGGAGTCCGAAAGTACCTTCATAAACGATCAAAATTAAAATATGTTTACTATTGCCGCAAATTATCTTTCTTTTTGGGGAAATTTAAATTGATAAACAAAATTTTCCAAATAAATTATTTAACAATATACAAACTACATGTATCGGACTAATTTCCTCAACATTAATACACTTTTACTTACACTAATACACATATATTCAAATACGATATTGAACAACAAATAAAACGAAATATTACAAAGACCACATTCTTAAAATTTGTCACGAAGAAAATATGTTCAAAGATTCATGTTTCATAATGATGGCACAAATTATAATTTGCAACTGAAATTGAAGCGCAGATAGTAGCTGCAACAGAAACCGCCCACAGTTATGCAACGCGCACGGAAAAATGGAGAAAATCTCATCAGTTGATGCTGCAAGCTCGGTATCACAGCTTCTTCTTTGTACTCTAGTTTGCATCCAGCTACAGCTTTTCAACACGATCCCGCTAAACAATCTGTGCAGTGAAAGCACAGTGCCGACTTCCGAGTGGTTGCTGCTGGACTGAATAGGAAGATACAAGTTTCCATTCGTACCGTTCTGGAATAGCGTCGTTTTCTAGTAGTGTTTTTCTTTAGAGCTTTAAGACGTTTGGATTCGCTCGGGTTTGTTTTCCTTGTACCGTTGAAGATGTACCGAAGATGGCAACGAAGATGCAATATCAAGCGAATAAAGCTCAACGTATCTTTCACTGCCCTCCGGTGTTTGCTTTTCTTTTGTACTATCAGACGCAGATGGTCGTCGGATAAATGTAGGCCTAAACTAAGATTATGTGCCTTTAGGTTATGCAATGTTCTGCAATATTAAGTTTCGAAATAATGTATATTGATTAAACGATTATTAATATGCATGCGAGAAGGAGTATTGTTTATCATTCGTTTTTTTTCTACAAACATTAGCCGGAAATATTATTTCAATAGCAGCAACATGAATGTTGATTACTTTAATATATTTTAATTATGTTGAACTTCTTAAAATATGTGGAAAAAACGTAGAAAAACTGTCACACATTTAGTTTTAATAGAAAGGTATTTAGCATTTTACAGAACATTTGAAGGTTTTTGCATGATATTTTATTAAATATTAATATTTTTCTCTGTTTCAACCTAATCATGACATAACTAATATGAATGACATTATTTTTCTTCATTGAAAATAAATCATCAACATTTTGAAATTTATGACACTTTAAGCGTTATACCAATGTTCCCATTAAAAATAATTTAACAACTTCGGCATCATTTGCACTCCTTCCAGATAACGCCCATATTACTAGAGATGTATTCCGCGAAAAAAACAAAACAAAACGAGAACACTCTAATTTCCCCGCGGCACAAATATGATCCCAGCACGCAATAGGCACATTTGGGAAAATTACAGCCCTCAATAGACCTCCAACACAGCGGGAATGCTCCAAAGCTAACATTTCTCTGCTTAACCATCTGCATGTGGGATGCACTGGGAAAGCGAACAGACAGGTTAGGCTTTTTCTCTCACGGTGTGCTCTACTTTCTGCCGTACGCCAACCCGCAGCATACGAGAGTCCGCGAATTCGGTTCGGTGCAAAAGGTCTCCTGTAATCATGCAACCGTGCGAACCCGGGACGCTGCAATTTATACAAACGAGGAAAAGAAACGGGAACTGGGGTTCCGGGTAGAGTGGAGGTCGTGTTCAAACGAAACGAAGCCGAAGGAGAAAAGTGTACTGAGATTTTCCTTCTGCCCGCTGTAATCTGATGCTGGTTGCATGTGTCAATTTGCTGAAATTAGCACGCGAGTGAGTGGAAAATCGATGGTTAAACATTTTTTTCTCACAGCGTTCAACAAACGCACAAAACATACAACGATATGCGCTCGTGCACGGTGGTTTTGGAAATAATTTGAGCTTTTTTTATTTCTTCTTGTCCTTCGCTTACGGTTTGTTGTGGTGATCTTGATGGCTCGGGATCGGACTCTCGAGCTTTACGGCAAGTCCTATCCGAAAGCCCCCATCGAACATGGTGGGAGAAAAGGAAGTTCTAGGAAGGGTAGACAAACAAATAGCGAGTAGATTGAAACGTCGAACGCAAAAACGGTTCGAAACTGTGCTTAAGGAAACAATATAGTACAAAAGAAGGATCGTTTTGTGAGATGAAGACCGCGTTGAATACGTTCTAGGTTAGGAGCTAGTAAGAAATTGTGTTGTTTTCGTGATAGAAACAGAGCGATAGAGACAGAGATTGTGAGCCTCAATGGGCGGCACCGGTTTTGCCGCTGGCTTTGGTTCGATGACGAGCCCCATCCCGTTCGCCCCCTAGCTTCTGCGAGGCGCAGTCCTAGCCCTAACAACCTTGACCTCCGAACAATCGGAACGCAAACATAAACACCTTCGCTTTGACGCTAAATAAATTAAATAAATAATGTTCATGATGGTGGTGGTGGTGGTTGTGGTTGTGATGGTGCGGTTTGGTGTGTTTGTGTGTGTGTTTTGGAGCATCTTAAGGCTTCTGGGCGCTGTAAGCAACGTCCTGGGCGTCCTGGATCGAGCGTCCCCATCCACCGTGGCCGGAGCTGGCGCTGTATCCGCCGACATCGCCGCCACCGTACGATCCACCGAGCGAGTACGCATCACCATGGCTGGAGGTGTGGCTGGTGGAGTGGTGCGGATGCGCAACAACCTCGTAGGTGACGTGCTTCTCCTGCGACAGCAGCTTCTTCAGTCCGATGATGGCGGACAGGACGAGGGCGATCTTGCCAATGAGCAGAGCTTTGCCGGCGATCAGAGCGATAGCGCCGAGCAGCAGCGGCAGCAGGGCGGCGGCCTTCAGTGCGACGGCCAACAGCAGCGGGCCCAGGATCTTGGCGGCCTTCTTCTTCTTGCCACGAGCCTCACCACCGGCTGGGCCCTCCGATTTCTCTTCCTCCTCACCATCAGCCGACAGCAGATTCTCCGAGACATCCTCCAGGGCGCGGCCGGTTGACGTAACGGCGCTGACGATATCCGCACCCTTCAGGTCGACCTTGATGGTGTGGGTAGCGAGGAAGGACTGGACGCGGGACAGCAGCAGCGACTCGAGCGACTCATCGCCGGTCAGTGCACGCGGCGCACCCTCCGTCTCCGGCACGCCGGGCGTCTTCACGACCGTCACACCGTCGGTAATGGCAAACACGCTGCGCTTCGCCACCACACGGTCGATGAAGCTGAACAGCTTGTACTTGACGCAAGACACCGAGTCAGACGATAGGCACTCCTTGTAGATGCTACCGACTAGGTCGCTGTCGCCACCCCCGATCGCGTTGCGGGACGAGCGGCCCGATTCTTCGGCCGGCAGGGCCACGGTCACGGCCAGGACCACGCACAGCACACCGGCTACCTTGTAGGCGAAGGCCATCGCTGCTGGATGATGTCACTCGCACACCACGATAAACAGGACACACGAAAGGAAAACACGCACAGGACGCACACGAAACGGCGGAAAAACAAATCACGTCTGGTCACCGTCACGAAAACTGAGCTGATTTCGGACAAAACGGGTGCTGCCTGTCCGGAAGGTAATACCGAATGATCTCGACCGTGATGTGGGTATGGTGGGTCTGTTGCTCTCCGGAACGCTGCACGCTCAATTTATATAGACGTACGTACGCATGTGATACCTGTTTGCCGCCACCACCGCATCCGCACCTACCCGTCCAACACGGGGCCAACCACCCCCGCCGATAGCCGCTGCAGGAAACCGAATATTACGAGCTTATGGGGGGCTGTTTTTTCCCTTCTTTGCTAACGCCACCGAAAGCGCGGGTTCGTCGCTTTCGCCTCTTTCTTTCATTCTTTCTCCGTCCTTTCTCCGGTCCGTCTGCTCTTTCTTTCTTTCTTCATACACACACACAC
>JXWZ01004023.1:0-10484 GCA_000956215.1 Anopheles farauti No. 4
TCGCTTTTGGGTCAAAAGCGGCTTGTTAATGTGCCGCGCGTTGTGTTATGCTTTACGATGAAGAAGGAACCGTGTATCCGTGGTACAATTAGTAATTATTTTGCAACCGCTCGCTGGATCATGGGAACAGGAGTGTTTGCTGCGGGTGATAAGCGAGCTGTTTTGAAATTCGTTTTATGGAGTTTTTTTTTTCATTTTCAGGAACCACACCTGATTATTGTACATTCGATTATATTGATATATTACAGCTATTAAAGATGACCGATATGATTCGGAGCAGTGAAAAGGCACAAAAAGAGTGCGCAGACCTATGAATAAAGTTTAGAAGAAAAGAAGTTAATTTATCCTAAAAGAATATATTCAATACTCGAAGTTCACAAGGAGAAAGAGAATCTATTAAAAATAACAATGTGTAATATATTAGCATAAATGTTACCTGTTTATTTCAACCTTTATGAAGTTCACATTTTATGGTTCAAACTTCTTAAATTCTTGATTCCTTAAAACTATACCGTACCGTTGTTAAAAGCATTACAACGATGAAAAATACTCTAGAAAATGCTGATAATCTTTTCACGACAATAGTTTTAAATCGAAAACATAGAAAAAACGTTGCAACATGGTTATACAACCAAATATTCCTTAAAACTTAATAAAAACAAACGAGTAGGCTTTGGTTTGTTTACAGATTATTAATATTGAAAATGTGTTATAAATGAGAAAAAGTCGAGCATCAGAACAATCTTTATCAAGCACAAAAATATATTCTCAAACTTAACGGTTATTCACTAAGTGGCATCCTTAGAATATTTGAACAGGTGATATTTTTTTAAACTTCTATAAATAAAGAATATTGAGGTGAGATTATAAAAAGACCTCCAAATGTCATGAGAAATAACTAATATTTTGGTTTAGCGAGCAACTCAAACCCAATTTGAAATGAGTAGCTACGGCAAATCGTTTAAGCTGCATTATTCCATACAAGAGACTTCTAATGCATCTCGTTTTGTTCCTTAAACAGACTAAGATTGAAAAGTCGTCATCAACGGCTAAACCATGCAAAAGACATCAATGAGCGAAACATGTGCAACAAGCGACGAACCCCACACACTGCACACCTAACGTAACATTCGCTTTCATTCAACCCAATTACTCCTGCACCAAGGGTGTAATCGTGTGGGGTCGATGTTTTTGTGCAATTGAACTATCTTTTTCCACCAATTTGACCATCACCGGTATCTTCGCACTCAAACGAAAGTAACGAATTGAGAGAATAAAAAAATCCTTACTCCACCACTAATAAGATTAATCTTCCCACTTGAGGCAGTGTTTTGAAATGGATTTGAAACTAGCAAACCGTGCGGGAGGTGAAACAGCGGGAGCAAAAACGCCACGGCGCGTCATACTTTGCTATCGAACGGGTACAGTGTACACATATCGCCGCAACCATACCCTATCTCTCTCTCTCTCTCTCTCTCTCGTTCTCGCCGTCCTGTGTTTGCTGGCCTACTGCAGCTGGCTGCTCCAACACGATCACCATGGTGTTCCGCTTCGCTCTTCTCCTCGCGCCCAGAACGGTTCGGTGCGCCAAAAAGGTCGAGATGTTAACGCCTGTAACTAAAAGTGCGCACTTTGGTCCGAAACGCCGTTCAGTTGAAGCAGTGTGTGTGTGTGTTTTTTTTTTTTTATTATTATTTTTGTACTGCCTCGTGTTACACGCTGCCCACACCCATGCACACCGGGCACTATATGCACTTTATGTTGTTCTTTTTTTTTCTCAAGACGACGGCTAATGCCACCGCCTGCTCCTCCTGTACACATTTATTTACAACATACACATTTCGAACCCAACCGTACCGTAACCGATTGGGGATGGCACACGGACTCTCATCACCCGCGCTGTTTCATTAAAGACACCTCCAAGCTTACAGCCACCCTTCCAAAAGGGAACGATGTGAGACATCGGTGTGTGTGTGTGTGTGTATGTATTTTTTTTGCATTTTTCCACGATCAACGTTTCGGTGGCGGTTTCGATTTTGTGATCGTTGCTTACTGCGGCCGCTGCCGGAGCTTCTGCTAGCGACACGCACATACACATTTGCGCCGGCAGTGCCATCCTCCCTTCTTTAAAATCCTGCCCATGTTCTTACCACCCCGAACGTCCCGAACGATCGTGTCATGCCGAGGATGACGGCTTGGCCACCACCATCTCCATCGCCGTTCGTCTCCCTCCTTTGCGATCGCTCCCACCGGTCACGACACGACACGAGATGAGTCGCAGCCTTCATCCGCCCCAACGGGCAGCGTCAGCATCTCCCAACCCGCGGCGCGGTTGTGGTAAGATTCGGTTCCTTCTCCCTCCCGTAGCCCACCAGTGCCTAGCGTAGTCGGTACCGTTTTTTGCATCGCTTACTTACCCGCGCACGGCGCGCACGTACACCATCGCTCGTGCCATCCCGCTCATTCTTAATCGGCAGCGACGGGTTCTTTTGCGCGCCGCCACCGACTTTCTACCCGCGGCAACGCCGGACTGATTGTATAAAAAGGCGCTGAATTTTAGCCGTACATCAGTCACAGTCGTTCTCTCTGCCCATCCTGTGGTGTTGGATACCAGGTCGTCTTAACGATAGTTTTCCCTAACTAAACGGTCACTAAAACAAAACGAAACCTCAGCAACCATGTTCCGAGTGGTGAGTTTTCTTGTGAGATACAAACGAAACAGGGATCGCAGGATGCGTTTCAGATTCAAACAAAAAAAAGTAAAAAGTTTGGTGTATGGACATTTAAGTGATTTCGGCCACGATTGTGACTCGATTTAAGTCGAGTTTTATGTAGTGAATTTTTCGTCAGCTAATTGGTGCGCTAAACAAAAACAGTGGATCACAGTGGATTCTTCTGCTATCGAGTGTTACTCCCGAAATCTTAAGCTGTGAAGATTTGTTTGACACTATTCTCAGAAGCTTATTTTGTATAAAAATTTAAATGTGTTACTAGTTCATTTATAAAATAGAAATTAGACTCGCAAGAATTGGCTTGTTATAAGCTAGTATGCTCTTGCCCGTTTGGTTGAAATACAAATAATAATAAAATAATAAATAATCCAAATAATAAAAACCAATAATATATTCGCATAAAAAAGAATATTAGTGTTCGAAAAACACTAATATTCTTTTATTTTTGGAAAAATAAATCGAAGCATATTTCGATGTTCCTTATACATTTCGAAGTTATTGTTATCGATGAACACAACAGTCCATTTTTAGACCCCTGCACTTATCCCTGCTTATTTTTACAATATTGATTGATCCATTTTCACAAACATAATTTAACTCTAATATAGAACCATTTTCTAAATCCACGTTATTAGAATAAATTTTTAAAAAAACTTTAATATTTGGAACCGTCCTTTGATGATATTTCCTACTCCCCAATTTGGTAACACAAATTAATTGTGACATGTTTAATTACATTTGTGTATTATAATGGCTTTATAAACTTATTGGATTTATTTCCATGAGATTCTTTTATTAAAGAACATAGATGTTTGAGTACGAGTTATTTGTTTTCATAGCAGTCTGAGCAAAATGCTTACATTAAAATAATTGGTTTCAATTTTATTTTTAGTTTTCTAATAGAATGCATGTTGCATTACGTTTAATTGGACTTAATTTATTATTCCTTTCAAATGGAAAAGCTTTGAATACGTTTACGTTAGAGTTGTTTTGTACTCTGTTTTGTGCTTGTTAAGATTTTTTTGAAAAATAATTTTAAATTGAATCCAACACTCAAATTGAAATTTATCGGAAGCACGACTCTTTTTAGCTTAATAAAAACACGTTGCGGACCATGCGAACAATTATCGAACAAAATGTTCATATTCACACAGCCCTAAAATCATCCACTCGCGAACAAACGCATCCATGCTCGAAACTGTAAACAGGCAAGAGGCGCATGCAACAATGTATGCAACACGGCACAAGTCATCACCTTGAACCAGACGCAACACATTACCTCTTGTGCAATGGAAGCCCGCGGAAGCAAAACGATTACACTTCCAGCCGGTGCAACCGAATCCACCCACCCACCTCACCCGGTGCAAAGCTTACATAAAAACCAAACAAAACGTACATTAGCCGGTCGCGTATGCGCACGCCACCCAATTAAGTGACAGTCGGCACAGTGCCAACAGTACCAGGCAGGTGGCGTGGGAGAAAAAGTAGTGCAACTGGAGGTGGCACGATAAAACAAAAGGTGCATTGAAAGGGCGCCCAAAAAATGAACGCGCACGCGTTCCCAGAGCGATTGCGAACCGTGGGGGCTCGTGATGCGAAGCGTTTTGTTTGTCCACGTCTTGTAGCTGTTCCGTGTCCATGCCGTGTCGGTCTCTTCCGTGCCGAGCCGAAACTGTGTCACGAACCTTCTCATGGCTTAGACACATGGGTTGCCCAAAATGCAATCAAAACCCATCACACGATTAATTTACGATGTGTTTTTTTGTTTCTATTTTGTTTTGGTTTTTTTTGTTTGCTCCTCTCAGTGAGGAGATGAGATGAGTGAGGCGACGATTCTAAAAGTATTCCCTCGATTACAGGCAATTCTTGCGTCAGCAGCAACGGCTGTGGTTTATTTTTATCGTTTACGATGCATTTTTTTTGTTCCTTTTATTTTACCTTCAAACAGCCATCATTTCAAATTAAGCACCATTTGGCCGTTTAAAGACCTTCCTTTGAAATTCATCAATGAAACATCTTTAAACGAGCCGCTTGTCTTGTTATTTTTAAACCACGAGCCAACAAACTGCGCTGCTCGTAAATCTTTTACCAAAACGGAACTGCCGGCCACAACGGGCGGGCGTCCGCGTCATTGATCGTCGTCGTTCGCTCGTGGAGTGGTACGAACATCGATCAAATTGAATTAACAAAGCATGAAGCAGGTGGCGGGCTGAAGCAGGGAAACGCAACAGAAACAAGACAGCCAAGATCGATGACTTACGACGCAAAGATGCGGCGTTATAAACGCACCTGCCACACTGTTAGTGCGCTCCCCGAACGATGATAAGCAGTTGTCAATGAAATGTCATGACACTAATGATGATTCTTCCTCTCCGGGGTTTCTGTTTTGTTTGCGGCGGAGTTGAAGGAAGCGAAGTCAATCGACTTCAATTATCTGCTATCAAGAAGCTGCCGATGGTATCGCACAATTATGCATGTAAATTTCTATTTCCATACCGAGCCGTGGCGATGATGTATCGGTTGCGATTCCACCGGTGGTCAATCGATTGTCACGTGTGCAATCGTGATGATCGTGCCGTGCTGATGATGAAAATAGCTTTCAAGGATGGTTAACCGAAATGGGTGTGTTAAGATCGTTGCCACTTTAAGCTGCTCTAAGCAATCAAATGGGTGTGCTTTCAGCATCCGATGAGCAAGCAAATAAATCACAACGCGCAAAGTGGGTGAAGGCAACCGAGGATGGTGCGCAGTCTCGATGCCTAATCGGTTCTTGCTCTCCGTTTCCCCCCGTTTCCAGTTCGTTATCGCTGCCCTGGCCGCCGTTGCCATCGCCCAGAACCCCGATGCCGAGGCGCAGATCGTGAACTCCGACAGCGTCGTCAACCCGGACGGTTCGTACGCGTGGAGCTACGACACGAGCAACGGTATCCGTGCGCAGGAGGAAGGTGTTGGTGGCCAGTCGGCGCAGGGTACGGCCTCGTGGACCGACCCGGAAGGTACGCTGATTCAACTCTCGTACATCGCCGACGTGAACGGATTCCAGCCGCAGGGTGCCCATTTGCCGCGCGAGGGACCGGCACCGCCCCATGTGCTGAAGACGCTGTTATACATCCGCGACAACCCGCCGAAGGATGACCCGAACTTCGACATCCAGGCTCTGGATACCGAAATCGCCCGACTGCAGGCGCTGCAGTAAGAAGGGAAACGGCGGGGAGGTAGCAATCCTTCCACAAGCACCACAGGACAGCTTGGACGAGCTATTCTTCAACAGTCATTTCGGAGGGGAAAACCTAAACGGAAGAACAGAACGAGAGTTAATGTGAAACAACTACTACTACGAAGAGCGAGCGTACAACGATTAGTGTTATTAGTGAGTGAGATTTTTTTCATGTTTGTATCTGGAGGTGTTTGTTTTTCGCTGTAACCTGTGCACATACTCATAATTGCCTGCAGCAGAAAACGAAACTACTAAGAGCAAAACACACGCGCACACAAACACATACACACAGAAACACACAAGCACAAGAACATGAACATCGTACAGGAGATCAGAGCAGCATACGGCAAGGAAACAGAAAGCAGAAGCAGCCATTCTCCGTTAGGCATGATATTGAGGGCCACGGAAGGAACAACAAGCAGTACGTGAACCAAACAACGGTACACAGTACACCGATAACACCACCCACTACCTACTGCGACGCTGTAACACTTTTGTACATAATTTTGACTAGTTCATTTACAAACGTCTATAAAAAAAAAACGAAACATACAACACAAAACTATCACTGATTTGTTTTTACTTGTTTGTTTACATTTTGCGAATGCTTTTGACGTTTAGTATGGTACTAAGAGAAAGCACACAAACACACATCTATCACTCCATCTGTTCATCTGATGTAGCACCTTTATCCAGAATACATTCATCTATGTCGGGTTAGGGATTTTGATATTCCGCCACACCTTACGGGCTGTCCGTTTCGGGAAAAATGTTACAGAAGGGTGAAGAAAAGTCTGTGGTGCTAATGCGTAATAGGTCGCAAGATTTCAAAACAGAAGGTAAATATGGCAGGTTTCGAACGAACGAAAGAAAGAAGTTCACATCATAAACCAGCGAAGGAACTCTGTCGACACCGAATTGGACTTACCGATCGAGCGGAAGGGAATTTAACGTCCTTCTTAGGGCGTACGCCACGACTAATGCATTTGATGCGAAATGTATATCTGCTTCTTCGCCCATCCGATCGTTTGGGTGGAGAGTTATAAGCACCTGGAGCGAAAGCAAATATCAAATGAAAGGGAAATTCGCAAGTCAGCAAAACAATTTTATGGACCGCCCACCTTGGGGCATCACTATGACATAACCCAATGCACTCAACAGGCATTCACGACCGATAATTCCGTTAGCGGTTGAAAAAAGGAACGGAACGAAGTGCAATTTAGGTGCTACTGCAGGTAATACAGGTATTGCTTTTAAAGGTTTGTACCAATTAACAATAACCATAAATGGGCCATGTGATATTTAAATAAAACTCGGATGAATGAATTTCATTATGGTTTCATTATAATTAAACTCAATTAAACTCATGTTTCCAGATGTTTTTGTATTAAAAATTAAACTAGTCCATTTTCGAGAGATTTATGTTTGAAAAAATCTACTTGTTGACAGGTTTAAATTTTGCACATCTACCTCAAACCGAAGCTTCTGACATGAACACGAATTATCAGGTTGCTAGAACAGAACCGAATGTCCGTGGCTGGCAGTTCGTGCGGTAGTAATGAAGGACTACATTTTACTGTCTAACGGTTAATTTGAAAAAGTTGTCTTCCACGCGATTGGATGCGTTCCACATTTGAAAGCCGAATTGATCTAGTACTGCAAATGACGTTTGTTTATTTGGCAAAAAGACATCAAAACAAAGTCCAAATTGGATGATTTTCTCGAATTTCTTATCAGTGATATTATTGATAGCCATTTTTCTACCTCACTGCCGAAAACTACAAAATCAGCATAAAATGCCTGCCCGAACCGGTCTCCTGACAGCGCTTCATTTGGCAAACATAGCGAAAACTCTAGCCGCTACACGCCCGTTTGCACTAAATACCCTTTATCTACAGTTTCATCCGCAAGTGGCCGCGAGCGTAGGCTGTCCCAGGGCCCTCGGTCGATTCGTTGCAAGTGTCTACCAATCGTCGGTAATCTGGCTCGGAAAGGAGGTGGATCTCCGTATCGTGACCGGTTCGTTGCGTAAAAACAATGGAACAACTTTCGAAGCGTTGGCAAAAAAATCACGACCCACAACGGTGGATTATCTTTTCTACGATTATGCGCTTGGACCGACCGGTGAGGAGCGGCATTTCGTTGAACGATTCCCAGGTGTTCAGGTGGTTGAACTTGATAAGACCAGTGGTGAACGGGTAACTCTTCCAGCGGAACTGGAAGCGGATAATCAACAATACCGGAATGTGGTGCTCGGTGGTACGTTCGATCGAATTCACGCCGGTCATAAAGTGTTGCTTACGCAAGCGACCCTTCTCGCGACGGAACGGCTCGTGGTCGGTGTCACGGATGGTGCGATGATAAAGAGTAAGAAGCTGTACGAACTCATACTACCAGCGGAGCAGAGGATAGAGCATGTAAAGGACTTCCTGGAGGATATTGATGATTCACTACAGTACGAGGTGGTTCCCATACTCGACCCCTTTGGACCGACGGCAACCGATGCGAACATGGACGTAAGTTAAGCAGCGTCACCACACATCACTAATTTATTCTAACATTCTTTCAATTCTTTCAAACACACTCTTGCCAGCTGATTGTGGTAAGCACCGAGACGGCACGCGGTGGAGCGAAAGTTAATGAGCTCCGTCAACAAAATGGATTAAATCAGCTGCAAGTGTACACCATCGAACTGCTCGACGATGAGAGTACGGTGGAAGACAAAGAGGATAAAATTAGCTCAAGTAATCAGCGCATGGATCTGCTCGGGACACGCCTCCGGACCCGAAAACCGGCCCCCGCTCATCTACCACCAAAACCGTACATAATCGGGTTAGTGGGCGGAATAGCAGCAGGGAAAAGCAAAATGCTCGAACGCTTCCGCGATCTCGGTGCGGGCATTATCGACTGCGATAAGATTGGTCACCAACTGTACGAGCCGGGTGAAGAGTGCTACGAACAAGTGGTGTCCACATTCGGAAGCGAAATTCTTCATCCGGACGGAACAATCAACCGTAAGGCGTTGGGTGGCATCGTATTCTCCGATCGAAGCAAGCTTGACCAGCTGAATAGTATAATGTGGGCTGCTATTGCGAAACGAGCAAACGAACTGATTCGTACGTTGCATGAACAGCAAGGCAGAGAGGTGATTGTGATGGAGGCGGCGGTAATGCTGGCGGCTGGATGGCAGAAAAATTGTCACGAGCTTTGGAGTTGTATCGTTCCGCGCGAAGAAGCCATCCGGAGATTAATGGAACGTAATCAATTCTCGGAAAAAGAAGCTATTGCGCGAGTACAATCACAACCCGCTAGTAACGAGGAGATGGTACAGCAGTCGGACATTGTTTTCTGCACCTTGTGGAGTTACGAATATTCGCAGCAGCAGGCGGAAACAGCGTGGGCAGTCGTACAAAAAGATTTGAAGTTAAAGCTTTAGAACATGTACTGCCATGTTGCAATTGTTTTAGAATTCGCAGACGTACCTTGGAAAAATTGTTATTTATGGTAAACTGAACATTATTCTTTTTGTTATAGCAACGAACATTCGATTGGAAAGGTTTTGGATAATATATATATATATGTATAAACAATGCATCATAAAGCGACACTCCACAATTTTTTACAGGATGGACAGTTGGTTAACCGTCGTAGGTACTTCTTCAGGCAATCCTTGTGAAGAATTTGCGGGCAAGTAGCGCACCGAATACCCTGTGTAACAGGAAAAATAATTAATAAATCAATGCTCATTCCCAAAGACACGCCATACGTACGTAAAATATCGTCACATTGCACAAACAGCATCGCGTGATCACATCTGCGTAGTTTTTGTTGAGATATTTCTCAAACTCTACGATCGCCTTCGGTCCAAAGTAGCACTTATCCTCTAGCATCAAGAAATACCCCAACTGTTCCCATTCACTCAGCAACTGCTCGGCTCGTGGCTTCGCAACCGCTTTCATTCCTTCTCCGGCCGTTTCGTTTGTCAGATTCAGACATACCATCGAGCCGAGCGTGTGGTCTTCACTAAGCGTAAGCTCCCGCAGCAACACCCGAAAGTAGTGTAACTCGGCGGCAGTGTAGAAGTTTTGCTGCAGATCGATGGGCGATTCTTGCAGATTGACGAACACAAAGAAGTCTTTTTCGGTGGGTTCGTAGTGCGTGTAGCTGATCTTCTGATCGAATCTGTAGATACGCTCGTTAATTTTCGCCACCACATTTACCAGATCGTCTTCGCTGGGCACATCACTGCTGTCACCAACTGCAACGTATAGGAACGGTGTGGTTTTAGAGCAATGGAACCGAAAACTTACGGTTGCATTTCATGCTTACACCGTGTGTAGATGCCTATCAGTATGTCGAGTGCCTGCTGCTTCGAAAGTGTGCCATGGTTGGAACATGCTTGGAGAAAAGCTCGGTGAACATCGGTGTAGGACATAGCTTAATATGAAGTACTAATTTTTTTCCAAACAGCGATTTCAAAACTTCTTTTCGTTTAAACTGCAGTCGATATTTGCCGCTTTTTTTCAAAACACCAC
>JXWZ01004027.1:0-17127 GCA_000956215.1 Anopheles farauti No. 4
AAGAACGCGAGTCCCGTACATACCCGTTCGAGTTGCCGAGGCATGGCTGTGGTTTTGTCACATAAGCTCCTTTTAATTTTGGGTAACAGATCCATCGCCGTCGCTGGACAAGATGTGTAGGTAAAGGTGAAGTTTGGCGTCGGATAAGCGTATCCCGCGCAGTGTAAACTTATGTGGTTGCGTTCGGTGAGCCAGAGCATATTGTAGTCATTCATCCGTACGATAGGTTTTCCTGTCGAAGCGAACATCGAAGTAACATTTGCTTGATGTATTTTACTGCTTTACTCACGCGTACCTCGTATAAGGACGTACAGACGAATTTTCTCCATCCCTCGCTCGAAGAATGCTCTAACGAAAAACCTTTCACTATCGACTATCGTTGCATTGCGCACTTTGTACGACACTTCCGTATGCGTATGAGTTTCATTACAAGATTTCGACGTTAACGACACATTCCTAAAGTGATCACAGAACGAAAGCGAGTGTTCACTCTCGACGTACACTTTACCCTGGAACGGTGCAAAATACATTGCGAACGAGAACGTTCCCCCACTTGGGACATCTAGTAGAGCGCCTGTGCCATCCGTGGTGAAGCTTAAAGATGACCTGTCATCTTTTGCCGCCAACACGATGAGGTTCATGCTGTCGCAGATCGTACCGAGGCAACATTGGTAATCACCGGCATCCCGTCTACTTATCGTCCGAAAGAACAACACTTTCCCATTCGAACTCAAGCTGATGGTGTTGTCTTCCGAATCGAAGCTCAAAACCTGCAACGACAGTGGTAGTATGAGAGGAATCGATGTTGCGTTCATCGTCGAGTTTCATGGCTGGTGCTGCTAACCTTACGCTCGCTGGAATTACGAGCAAAGAAATACCAAAGCAAGGACGTGTTTTTGTTCTCCGGGGACACAACACACTGCAGCTGGAACTTGCTGTACTCGAGTGCAAATTTTGGCCCACTAAAGTAAACTGATCGCGATCTCGTTGTTCCGGCATGTACTGTCAATGCAGGATAGCTTTAGTACGGAGGAATAACTATTAAGAAGCACTGCTTATTACCACCTGACACTGCGATCAAGACGAGACAGAAAAGTCCAACAAACGTGATACCACATATGGCCATGTTTTTTGAAACACAGAGCACACTATACTCGGCATTGCATTGCGACTTCATGGAAGATACTAATCTGCATCCCACGTGTCCTGCTCGTTCGGGACACGTAACTCATATCGTGCGAATGTGGAAAATTTGATCGCCAGAGTGTCTCTTAATTATCACCTTTAATCGCTGAGCTATATGTTCGTGATTGAGGTTAGCAAACGACTCTAGCAACTTCAAGGGGTGTTGATTGGATCACTGATCCAGGGCAAGAAAATAAACACCGCCTACTTTGATATCACCAAAAAAAGAATTTGCTCAAGATTGATCCGACATAAAGAAAATCACAAATTTTCCGATAAACTTTTCTACAGCCAAAACACACCTCAAGCTTTCTTTCCTCACAATTCTCTCCCGTCTCATATCTCCCTACTCCCATCACTCTCTCACTTCGCGATGACTTTGACTTTACGATTTTATGTCATTGCTCTGTTTCTGTTAGCACTATTTCGAACGACTGCTCGTTCTTAACTCTTGCTTGCTCTTCCTAACATCGGTCTTTTTGTATCCCTCCTTCCTTCAGATTTGTGTCCGGTCTTACTAGTCTTAGGAGGCCATTCAATCGTCTCAACCGCGGTATGAATCCTTCCAATTTTTGTCCAATGTTATACGATCTCAATATCGCAACAATGTCCATATTATTTATAATATATTTGATTTTTTTGTGTGATTATGCAATTGTTTCCTTTGCAAGTGCCGTCAATGCGGACGATAAAAAAGATGTACATTACATTCTCTGTCCAGTTATTCTATTCAAATCGGTTTCTTAAATGCGGATACAATAGCGTTCTTTTGGTCCACATTCGTCCAATGTTGTGTGGAGCGGAACATTTTTACATCAATTTGTTCGAGTATTTGTACTGCATCATGGCTACGGCTGCTTCATTCAGCTGTACTCCTCGATCATTCTCTCGAGAGACACCTCATAAGCTGTGGCTTATTAATGCTAATCCGGATGTTGTCCCACAAATTGACGGATGGTTTTCATATGATCGAAGACCATTGTTGTCAATTTTCTTGAATAACGTTATATCAAGAAAATTAAGCTCCTAAGTGTGAATAATTTGAAAATTTGGTTATTTATGCATAATGTACGCTACAGGATTAATAAGTCGAATCTGAGTAATTAATGGAATTAATATATTTACTTAGTTTAAAAAAAAATTAATACATGTTTTTTATTTATTCATTTGATAATTTATCCTTTCTTAGCTTGGATTTGAGCGAAAACTGCTAATTTTTCGCTTTAACCGTTCTCAACAAAGCGAATCGGGGAAAAAGATGTTTTGATGTGGGTCATGCCAATGATAACAATGTAAACTAATTAGCATCAAAGCATGATATCATCTACATACAACATGGTCAATGAAGTACAGTATCGTTTAGAGATAAATCGAAAACCTCGAAATTTAATGATTTTCTATGTATTTTCACATGCGGAGAATTATTTTGTTATACAATTTGTTGCGAACCAGTCCAAAGAAACCTTTTCAAGCGACCATCTACGTACGCGATGTTTAAACAATTATTATGTGTATCTCTAAACACAAACAAAAAGTAGGACATCTATTCACCTACGTATTTATTAGTTAATTTATTAGTGAAATTAGTCCTATACTCTTTGCTATTTGTTTATGCGATTTGCTTTTCAATTACATATTTTTAGAATAGCTTTCAGCAATATTTTTGCAGATTAATTAAAAAACCATTCCTATTTTTTTTATAAAACATCGTTATTGAATAAAAACGAAAGAAATTCATGGCAACTTTTTACAATACACTTACGGAAGTAATATTTTTGCAGATATCAGATCAATTAGAAAACCATTCCTATTAAAACACAGTTTCCACTGCACCATATTTATCGTAAAAAGTTTTTCTCTTTTCTTTGAGATTGCTAATTCATAAACTTAACCACATCCTTTCAAGAATTTCAGACGTGTTTTCGGCTTTGCACACTAAAACCTCAATTTGTGATGTTTTGGATATAAAATTTACTTGCTGTAATACGAATCACCTATACCTATTTGGGCATTTAAGTCAAGTCCTCCGCTTCTGAACATGTTGTAATATCTTTTATCTTTTATCTAGTAAATCTAAACTTGAAAGCCCAAATTAGACAACGTTTTCTCAACAAATTAGATTTTTATTGCTTACAGGCTGAGTTGTTAATTTCGTGGACAACTATGCATGGCAAATAATTGGCTTGTAGGTTGTTTTGGCTTATGTATAAGTGTTTAAGCTTTCTTTATTTTTGTAGATCTCTCCAAGGAGTTATACACTGATAATTACACAGTCATACAATTTCATATTACAATTTAGTAAGTGTGTTATTTCAATAATTTCGCGTAGGGTGTTTTTTTTTCAATCATCAACGCACAAATGTCACTTCGTAGGTGTTACGGGCATTTTGATCATCTTTCGGTCGGATATCAGGCAATTTCTTGAATAAAAAAGCGCTCAAAATACGTTACTTGTACAATATTCATATTGCAACCAAAGAGAGAATGTAGAGAAAAATAAACGATCAAGTACTAGGTGTATCGCGTTCCTGTTTTTCCTACATCGTACACATTATTCGCAAATATTAAGTATCAACTCGCGATCAAGCAAATCTTACGAAATGATGCGTTTCACGGTGGCTTGTAATTGCAATCGAGAAATTAATCATCGGGAAATGTTTGTTTTTTTTTGTTGCACGATTTCTTCCACTACGTCCGCTAATCGATTGTGTTGTTAACAAATGTGAGTGTTGTGCATGCTGCAGATTGCTGGTTTTTCTTCAGGTGATTTTCAGGAGACTAATGCTTTGCTGTACGACGCGATGTGGTTTGATTCATCGCTCAGCTCAATGCGTTAGCTTTGTGATCGTGATTACGAGCGCATGCCCTTGAACTGGCTGGAGACGGTAATGAACCCACCGAAATGGTGATGTAATCTTCGAAACGTTACTCATTCTATTCCCAAGAGAGCTTTGTCATGCGGTGAAATAATATCCGATTCAACATATAAATCATACTTTCATACATCATACATATTTTCATCTTTGTGGTTGTAATTACGATCGACGCATAAGCGACGGATGAACATGCGAGCGATTCGGTGGATGTACTAGAATTTCGTGTATCAAACAAAGCAATAGTTTTTCCAGCTCGTAAAGCGATCGATCAGTCATTTCGCTGATAAGACACGATTTCATGCTTGACTTTTAGGCTAATAGCGAACGATTAAAATCGGGGATTCACGGTAATTTCGCGGTCACAATAAAACGTTTTTTCACCACAATAAAAGCGAAATACTGCGGGATGGAAACTGTTTCGTTTGGTCAGTGCATTGCGCAACATGGACAACGTTCGTTCGGTTCCGTTCCGGTGGTTGGTGTTGGCAGCCTGCGGGTTGCTTTGCTACCTTAGCCTCAGTCAGCGCACGATGGTGTCGGCGGTCGAGTTGGGAGGTGGTGGTGTCGGTGCTGGCGGGAAGCAAACGGCTGCGAAACATACGGCCACGGATCATGTGCGCGAAATTCTCGGGCGCGCTTTCGGTCGGGACGATCATTCGTACTCCGGGAGCCATAGTTCGAGCTCGAGCGACGAACGGTCGGACAATGGAGGCCGCTGGGGCAAGTACCGGGACACCTGCCGGTACGTGAGCCGGTCGGGGAAGTTTTGCAAGTGTCACTGCCACGATCGTCACGACCATTAATGTCGCCGGCTTTCGGATGTCCGACGACTAGAGGGCGGATCTCCGTTTGGGAAGTAACGTGCGAAGGGGTTCACTGTGCTGTAAAAGGTTTCTCGGTAGAATGGTAGAGGATGGAGGCAATTCAATTTGAATAAAAATTCGGTTAGAAAAAGATGAAGTTTTTTATCTTCAGCCTGTTTTAAGGCGGTATCGAAGTGTGAGAGATTGGTAACATTTTTCCCGAAAATTAAAAACTGCCCACAAATCGACTAAATCATAAACTTTACGAAGAGTGAGGGTTTTTGGTGTGAAATCTGTCGCTCTATAATTTACTATAACGAATACATACATTAAAAATAAATAATTATTATTTCAGTTTTCTTCCTATAACGTTATGACAGCGGTTTTTCACATAATGTAATTATCGTTTATGTCTCACGAATTACCGGAAACATCGTTACGAGAGAAGCCATTCCGCCAAACAATAAACGCTTACTTTTCTTCAGCTTCATCTACATTATTGATGTGATTGTTCTTCGTCGTTATTTTCACGCACAAAATTAAAGAAATACATTAAAGTAACATAATTTAATGTATTTGTTTCATTTTTCAAGACGTGTCAAAAATTGTAGGTGCTTACTTTTTTTTTTAATTCTGTAACATTTAGTTGTACTGTATACACATCATCATTTCATCATCAAATATCATCATCATCAAGCTGTCCAGCTTGGTCGGTTTGTGAAACAATGAGTTTTGGTTTAAATTTGTTGGAAATCGTACAATTATTGGAGCAAAGACGACCGAAATGCGATCGAAATGATTGTCGTTGTCATTATTTCCATACAATTTAATTATCCTAATCGTTCATTGATTTCACTGTGGATTGGAATGTAGAGCTTCATGTAGATATTGGCGAAATGAATAAGCTACATACATACATTTAGAATTCTGCACTCGCAGTTTTTGTGGTTTCAGATATGGAAAATTCACATGCATATGACGAAATTAAAAACAAAATTTTAAGAACAACGATTTGAAACTGGGACGGCTACCGATTTATATTTTTCCGATGGAACCGTCCAATTCCGTTACTATTCCGAGAATGACTTATATGTGTGATTTAATACAATACATATAATTTTTTTCTGGCTAAAAAATATATTGTGCTGAAAGAAATGTTATATTTTTTTGTATTTTATTTGTTATTTAATTTTTTTTAAAGATACAAATGCTAAATTATCGGTCGAAATTCTATTTTGTCGTACAAAATTCGTTCACGACTTTAAAACGCTAATGAGACATTTGGGGTGTTCATGTACGACCCAATTAATGAGAGATAACTTTCGAGCAAGCAAACGCAAATTAATTCCTCTGTTGCAACAAAAACACTACTTGAACCTTACGCTTCCCTTATCGTTCAAAAAAAAAACCTTAAACTGAAAACGTTAACGATGCTACAAGTAAGCCGGGCGCAACTTTTAATAGAATAAAAATGAGAAAAATACTCTGTTTGCGAAACGATGAAACGTTTTCTGGGAACGTTCTGGTAAGATCCGGTAACGCAGTTGGAGTACCGCTTTATGGTCGAGCAGCCTAACGCCTAACGAAATCTCATCCACCTGGATTGTATTACCGCCCGGTAGTATGATGGTTTTTGCATTCAATGCGGCTTATCGTACGTTTTTTTTAAGTTCAACCTAATTAAGAGCTAATACGGGCTTTTACGAGCGCAATAAAGTCACCTGTTTATCCGTTTTCCTGTTTTCCACGATCGATCGAAGAGTTTGGCGGCACCTTATGTGTCTCTCAGCACGGAGATCAGTTCTAAATTTGTTCCACGAGAATCAACCTCTTAGCCCTTAATTTGCCTCATCACGATCAGCTCCAGTTCACCGTTCAGTTGGAATAAACATGTTGATTCTTTCTGTGGTGGAACCCCCTCCCACTGGTGACTCAGTGTGAAGCTTCATTTAGCATGTTACGCAGTGAGCCCGTCAATGCCTACTCAGAATACCATGTCGTCCAATGTCAAGTTGATACCACGAGAGAAGCGTGAAAAACAAACGAAAAAAGAAACCGGTTACGTTGTAACGGGCTGTCAATATGCGGACGTGCAGGTTATTGCCCGCCCGTCGCCTTAGTCTATTTCTAGTCGCGCGCTTTCGGTACCGCAGCATGCACGGACTGGCCTCACGAGAAGAGGTTGCTAGATTTTTCGGATATGACATGACGGAATGCGGCCCCAAAGTGCGTAAGATATATGCATTGTTTCGGGAACTTTATGGCCAACAGCGAGTGCCGCGCGAGCGAGGACATGCAAATTCGCCAGAACAATGTGTACCCTTGGAAGGAAAAGTTAGACCTTCGTGTTAACTTACACACAATTTACCACTCCATGACGTAATCGATTGTAGCGTTTTTTCTTAAACAATGCACCGTGTTGTTCTTTAGATTATGCGCACAATCCAAAATCTGCTATTTAAGCGATCCTCCGGGTTGTTGGTGGACATTAGCTCTTCAGCGTAAACGCAGAGATCGTGCTTTAAGATGAGATCCGTTGTGGTGTTCCTAGTGGCCATGTTGGTTGTATCCTGCCAAGGGACGACGAGCGATCGTGAGGATATCGCAGGATCGAAGGATACACCATTGGCAACGTTCCTGCAACCAGTGCAGGCGAGACTGCGCGACGACCAGGATTTTCCCGACCGTCGGGCCAGGGAGCTTAGCTACTTTGGTGAGTCTAAACCATACGGTTTTTGCATTTGAAATATGCATTTAACACTTTTATTCACGTTTTAGGCAGCGGATATAGCTACAACCCATACGTGGGCCATCACAATGCGCTGTACACTCCGTACAGCAGCCAGCACGGCTTGTACAACCCGTACACAAGCAACCCGGCATACAGCTTCGGTGCGCTGAATGGCTACGGTGGGGCAACCGGATTCGGTGGTGGCTTCGGAGGGCTTAGTAACACGGCGTTCCTGGGCGCCGGAACCGGAGCTTATCCGGGAGCACAGTTCGGTGGATTTGGACAGGGTGTAGGAGCTGGAACGTACCCGTACGGCGGTGGAGCACAGAGTCCGTACGGTGGTGTCTATGGTAACCAGTTCGGAGGTTACTACAACCGGGGGTTGTATGTTTGAGTGCAAAAATAATAGCACAGGATGAATTGAATCGACCAACGGACTGACAATAAATACAGAATTTAGGATACTTATCCCTGCAAAGTTAACTAATGCTCTTGGTATAAGTCAGGCAATACAAGTAGTTTTGAACGTTAGAAAGATGAGAAATTGAAAAAGTGCTCGCATACCTAGTAAAAAATTAATCAAATTATAACTTAGATAACTTTTTCTTTCATCACACTGTGTTGTTTAAAATGAGTTTCAAGACGAATTGGCATACAACTTTGAAGGAGTACATTAGAGATGTCCAAATAGATGTCCTCCATTAATTGAAATCCAAACATAATATTATTGAATATCATCTATGGACCACATTTTATTTTCTTTATCCAAATATATTAAAAAATATTACAAGTCAGGTAACAAGAGGGATTCAACTAGCCTTAAAAGCTTTTTTCAATCGATTTTTCAAAGGAACCTATTCAGTACTATTCACAATGTAAATGATCCCACGGATATTCGACAAGTTCTGATAACAAGCTAACAGGCTACACAACAATGCTCCGTCTCGTTACTAAAAGCCTGGCGCAGTAAAACATTCAACGTTTAGCTTCAGGTTTAATGTTTACGGAAATAGATACACCACATAACTGCTTAGTCACTGAAGGATTTCCCAGAATACAAAGATAAACACAGAACCGGTACCAATATCTAGTCCAAAAACAAATGCGACACGGAAGAGAGGTATTCCGTTAACGCTGACTCCAACAATAATGCCTCAAAGGTTCGCGAGACTCGAATCATGTAGATGTGCGCAGACATCCCCTAACCGGGGTAAAATTGATGCCGGCGGTAGGCCGGCAGCAAGAAACATCGAGATGTAACGACCTTGCCGTGCGAGAGAAACAAATGCCTTCGTGTGAATTCTGTTAATGCTCGGAGACATTTCTGCCCCGGACGACGGTTTGAAAAGGAAGAAACGTTCTGTCTGCGGCGTTCGTCTCAGGTAAGTGACACTAAATGATCCACGCACGGTAGCGGATCTCCCACCACTCTCGTACCTGTACTTCTTGCAGGTACGGCGAGCAAGAAATGCTGCCATCCCTCTGTAGCAGCGTGGTGGCACTAAATGGTTTTGTATAAAAACGAAATGATCACCAACGGGAGACGATCAAACGACCGACGGCCACCATCGGAACGGAAACGAAAGCCCGCGGTATTGCGTCTGCCAAAGTCAACGACTGAAGTATCAAACCTTACAGACCGGAGCCAGGTAAGCGTTTCTGAAACGATCGCAGAGGTTAGAAAAGTGGGACATTCGAAGTGATAAGTCGGTAAACGAGCAAGTGAAACGTCATTTCAGCTAGAATGTGATTGTTTTGTCGTGATGCGTTACGTGAGTGCTAACTTCGTGTGTCTGACCGATGTGTGGTGAGAATACATAAATATATGCATCTAACAGGACGATAACGATGTGCTAATAGAACGTACTCGCCCGGTACACGAGCAGGGGATTTTTGCAGAACCGATGGAAACTAATTGACCGGGGGTGGGCCGGTAAAGTGAGAAGCCGGAAGGGGACGATGGGAATGCTCGTGCCGAGGGACGTTGTTGTTGTTTGTTTTTGTCATTGTGGAGATGAATTAGATGATTACTACACTCAATCCCTAATCAACATCGAACAAAACAAAGCCCTATGTTCGCTCTCTAGGTTTTGATCCTTTGAGGCGGATAAACATCCAACATGCATTAAGTGAAATTGAGTTTATTAGTACTAATACTCAACATTTAGGACTGTGAGCTTTTTGTTATCATTCAAACATACTTTTTTTGGCCCTTTGAACCGGATCGTATTTGGAGTTTGATTAAACATGATTTTTTTTCTTTTTACAGGTGAATCTACATTGACACGAAATGAAAACAGTGTGCAGCTTGCTCGTACTGGCCATGATCGGCCTTACAATGGCCTATCCTGCGCAGGAGCAGCAAGAACCGATCGTGAACTCACCCGAGCCATCCGATCCGGTACAACTGGTTCAACTGGCCCCTGTAGAAGAAACTGAAGCAGCAGAAACGGAAGCTGCCCGTACGAAGCGTACGGTCGGTATTGGTTTCGGCGGTGTTGGCTTCGGTGTCGGGGTCGGTATCGGTGGTTTCGGTGGATATCCCGGATACGGGTACGGCGGTGGCTATCCCGGCTTCGGATACGGTGGATTCTATCCCGGCTACGGATACGGTGGCTATCATCGGCATGGCTACCGGTACGGTGGTTATGGCTATGGCGGTGGGTTCGGACATCCGTACTACTTCTAAGCCGTTGAGATTACGCGAACCGTACCGACTGGAAAGAATGAGTTGAAAAACGAAAACTAAAGCCAAAAATAAAATACTTCACTAATGTCACAAATATCACTTTCGTTTTCCATGCGAAGATGACAGTAGTTATAAGGGAAGGAGAAATCGAATACGTTTTCCATGGGAATAGTCTCTGGACAATGTCACTGGTCGTGTCCGGTTCATCGTACCGTAAAAAGTAGCGCAAGGTCAAGCCTGCTGTGAGTAACAACAGTAGAAACTTGCTTGAATCTCGGGCTGTACCATATTTTCTTCAGTACAAAGTCAGTGAGTGCTGTGTCTAAAATCTTGCTCAATAAAATTCTCACGCTGGCGATTGTTTTAAACCCACAATTTGTTCCAATACATCCGTTGATCTCGGTGACAATCATTATGTTGTGCGCTTTGGAACGTTTGTGATCGTTATAATTGTTATTATTAAACTATGGGCGTCATCTTTTGTAAATTTGTACAATACATTGCAGTATAGGATTGTCCTGATTGCGAAAAAACGATTCTCCAATGGTGTCATTTTGATCGTTTTTTTATGGCACTAAAAATCGCCGCAGGCTTGTTAGTTTCCCATGAAAAGTAGATGAACTGTCGCTTTGTTCACGAAGTAACGATTTCATAACTCGACAGTATACTGACACAAACGAGACACACAGACGCCTTCGCCGATATCGTTTCGTGCCGGTGACATCGTTATGAGAAAATTTAATCACAATAAACGATAACTAAACGCTGACGCAAATCGGGAGAGAAATCTTATTTCATCAGTCACACGCCCTAGTACACGAGGTTGTAAACCAACGGCGTCACGCCACTTCCGTGCGCATCTTTTTTCCCAACCCAAGTGCATTGCACTTCTTCTCACTTGATCCGGGACCGGGGAATCACCGTCGGCTTCACGTTTTCATCAATGAAGACTGCGCAGCGGCAGGATTGGTTGGGTAGTGTAAGCCAAACGAGCGTGAGACGCGTTTAGCTATTTGCGTTGGCTGCTGGAACGCATTTAGTTCTGATTTAACGCTAATTGTTTCTACACTATTGGTGATTATATTTACCCGCATGGGATACAGAGGCAAACCGGAAAGCAGTAGAAGGAGAAAGTGTAGTGAGGTGTTTGTATGCATGCAGTACTCGCTCGCTGCTGGTATTACAGAAAGCGAGAAGAAAAGAATTGGAGTGAGACAGACATAGTAAAAAGAATATTTGTAGATTTCGAATACAAAGAAGAATAAAGGTTCTTTTAATATTTTTGTAGCAATTAAAAATATATCTAAAATCTACCTCAAATTATCCGCACTGTTTTCTTTTCGTTTTCATCTCCAATGTCTTGCAAGTGTTAACCAAAATAAGATTTTATTGTACTTCAATGTACAAAATTTGGTTTAAATTTGTTGATATGCAGACATGTTTGACACGGCATTTGACTTTGAATCATAAATTATAAAATAAATCGTGTGTTAGTCATAATAAAATATTAAACAACTACCATATCTTGTACAAAACATAATCTGAATATACATGCTCGATAACAGAATTTAACAATTCAGAGAGATCACGAATTATTATTGTACAACGTTGTCCTAAATGTCTTTCTATTTATTCAATAAATATATTTTCTATAAAAAGATGTTGGAGTTATTTTTTTTGGAATTATTATTTATTTATCATTTTTATTTCGGGATCATTTCATTTATTTGTACGGAGTGATATTTTGACTTGCCTCCTTCTTTCGACGCTTCAGTTGTAATTGTAAATCCGACAAGTACATTTTGAATGCTCGAATGCTGTCTTACTTGCGATCATAAGAAATTAAAATTGAAACATTTTGTTCTCTCTTTTCGTTTTTCTTTCTCTTTTTGCCGATGGAGTCATACCTGCCGTATAAATGGCATACTAGGTAAATGTTATCAGCATGTTTTGTCACTCCGCGCTGGTGATCCGATCCGATCAGGATCATGATACCGATCCTGTGGTATGAAAGATCGACGCATACCACTACACCACAGGAGCGCCTTTAAGGTATATGAATTTAAATATGTAAAAAACGTCGAAATTTAAATGACTACAACAATTTTACCATTTGACCACTTTTGCATACATACAACTATCAAAGGAATTATAGAGGTATTCATCATTTTCACAAAGAAATAATCGTTTTTTTTTTGTACAATGTCATGCCATATCACATTTGAACTTTATTTAATTTAACACGCCCTCTCTCTCACACACTCTCAACTATTTCACAATTTCTGCCATTAACTCCTTTGGACGGTATGTTCTTCGATCTTGCGCTGTGTCCATATCAGTAGAATCCTCCACGACGATATCCTCCATAGCCGCCGTATCCACCTCTGTACCCTCCGTAGCCTCCGTACCCTCCGTAGCCACGTCCGTAGCCGTATCCACCACCATATCCTCCGCGATATCTACATCGTGCAAAAGACATCAACAAGACAGAGAAAAGCACACAAAGAAATAGTTTGCAATCAAAAGGCGATTATTAATCTCCGTCTCGCACCTACCCGCCATAACCGCCATAGCCGCCGTAGCCACCGTAGCCACCACGATGGTGTCGTTTCTCGCGAACCGAATCACCCAGGTCCATCTCGCCCTGGTCGTAAACCGCGACCATGTCGTCGAGCGCAAGCGGTTGATGTTCCTGCATCGGTTCCTGTTCCATCGTCATCCACACCGCTCCCGGCTGCTCCATCTCGGCCGGGACCGAGGACACAAAGGCCACCGCCAGCAACACCAACGCACAGCACACGTACAGCTTCATCCTTTGCACAAGCGGACACTACTCACAACTATACTTCACTCACTGTCGATGCGACGCCGTACCCGTTCTAGATCGGTTTAGTGTATGCCGGGAGCGGTGTGACCGTATTTATACCCACCAAACGTGCCATTCTACGGGCGCGTTCTGGGATTTTTGCGGCGCGTATGTTCGTTCCTTCAGCACCGTGCGCAACAAGAGCTTTAGTGCGCCTCACGGGACGGGTGTGAGTGGCCGTATCGTTTGTCATCGTCATACGACGCCATCTTCCTGGGTAGGGGCCCTGGGGTCCGGACAAACAACCGGCTTCACACTCTTGCCGTTCAATGAAATCTTCAAACACACACATACACACGCGCACACACCGATGCAAGCCGTATGTGGAAGTGCGCGTCTCCGGTGTCATTTTGCCAGCGGCATGTCTTACGACTTACCCGGCCCAAAAGGTTAGCGCGCCACATCGGAAAGCGCAACGGAGATTAACACGATACGCAAGGCGACGAACCTGTTATTATTGTTCTCAATCACGTCCGCGGAACTGGACTAATTTCGCCTGCTTTTATTTATTTTTTGTTTTGTTTTCGGGGATTTGTTTTCCTCCATTATTGTATTCGGGACAGAAACTGGATGTCGCTGTCGCACCGCCATTCGGTCGTTTGCCTTCGGGTAATGGTTTTTTTTCTGAATGATTGCCCTAGCAGGCCATGTCCGGTTCGGTAGCCGTTGAAGCGGTGAAGATTGTTGGTAGGGCAACGATCAAAAATGTATCATCACTGGTTGAAATCATGTGGGACGGGTCGGATCGGTGGGTTTTCCGAAAATCTCACCTTGTTTACATGCCTGAGCCACGGTTTGGCGTGTGGCGTGGTTGGCGTCCATGGCCCAAGGACAGAAAACGGTTCAATGCCAACGCATTGATGGAGCAAGCAAACAAGTTGATTGATTTTTCATCACATCAACATTATGATTCACTGCTCCTACGATGGGACAAACGCAGAGCCTACTGCATGCCTTAAATTAAATTGTATCAAATTTTAGTTTAGCAGCCAAAAGAGGAGGAGATTCAAATGTTTTGAAAATTTTACCTACTGTAACGAATTTTACACTTACACTCACACTAGACGGTAGACCGATGATTTGATTGACGCTGGACAAATGTAGGAGGTGTAGGAGGTGCGTCGTTTAACGAGTGTTACATTTGTAACCCTGTAGTTTTTGTTATCTCAAAAAAGTTTCCGTTCAGTTAGTAGGTTAGGAATTGATTCTGGATCTTTTAAAAACTTTTATTCACGTTTTAATAGCATGTAACCGAATATTTTATTCGGTCATTAGTTTTTTGAACATCTTTGAAGAGAGCAATCAAAATGTTTAATACATGATTTGAAAATTTGTTTTCATGTCATGATTATGTAGTTATTTTATTATGGAAAATGGTTACGGTTTTTTGTAAAAAAAAAAATGGTTCATACAAAAAGCTTCATAAATATGTATACTGTATTGAAATTCGTTCGAATTTTTAAGTAATCGTATAGTATTGTTTCAAAATAGGAAGCAATCGTGTCCGTGTTAGAAAAGGAAGTAATACCATAGACGAGAGAAGAGTCCGACAAGCGTTGAATCATAACTGCAACTTGCTAATCCACTATTTCCTACCCCTTTCTACTCCATGATGTATAATTGCATTTCTTTGTGGCGTCCGTGTAAAAAGTGTTGCTGAGGCTTGGCATTTACAGCAGCAGCTTAGCTTAGCTTAGTTAGCTTTGTGATTTCAAAGTGTCCTTCCTCGCCTGTGTTATCGTTTGGTTTTTGTGTCTGCCTTTACTATATGGCATACGTGCAGAAAAACACAGTCAAATACTGTGTCTGTTTCTGGCAAACTATTTCATCCACACCATTGGCAACAGTGGTGATATATTTGACATAGAACTCTTTCTTTATCGTTCGTTTTAAGGTTAATGTTAAGTATTTTACATCGTCCTTTCTCTTAAGTATTTTTTCTGTTAGAAAAGTAATTTTTAATACGGCAGACATGTGCCCTCTACTTTTAAGCAATATCAATGTGAAAATGCACAGCATCCTGCTAGAATCTCATTCTATGATACGACTGTAATGTAATACACATTGAATTCAAACTGGAATATCGTTTTTGGAGGGAATAAAATTTGACATTTTTCACTTATTTTTTCTTGCAAATCGCAAAAATAGGGTGCGTTTTTTTAATCTAGCGTTTAAAATGTACTAATTAAATGATGCATTGTACTTTTGGTAATGTATAAATATAACATATTACAATGTTATTAGAAGACAAGACAAAAAGATAGTATAGTATAAAAAAGTTAGTAACATGATGAATGAAAACTAGTAAAATGAAGAAAAATAGCACAATGTACACCAATAAAAATAATATATAAAATTTTCCTTGTTCTAAGGTTGAAATGTTTCCCCATGGTTGGATCAAAATTAAACTTGTTATCACACTAGGTATAGAGGCTTTAGTAGATCCAAAATTTGTGTTTATTTATCGAATTAGTATAAAATAAGTGGAATTTATACTCTATCCAGTATTGTTGCTTTGTATGGATTCATCATCGAAAATTATAACAAATCCGATGTTCCAAATGAAACTTCTTTTGACTGGTTTTCCAAAAATTGAAAACAATCTCGGAATAATCGGAATCGATTACCAGTTCATGAACTGGAATTGGATGAATAAATGAGCATTTAGAATTACATTTAATCATTTTTTAGATCATTTCATCAAACATGGCAAGTTACGATCATAAAGAACAATAATGATTTTTTTAAATGTAAAAGTTTAGCTAACTCCATTTCATTTTTTGTTTAATTTAAAAAACACTCCAAATTTCTTCCTCCAAACTAACTCACACAGTGTTTATTACCCGCTCATCATCAATGCGAATCAGGTGTTGTTTTAGTGGTGGCTCTTCTTTTACGTTACGCTTCAACCGACAACCGCGGATTCGAGCAATCTTTCGGCAATCAGTGTGCATTTCAAGATCACTCCCACCACCTCTGATGCCACAGAAGACAGTCGGCATCCAATTTCCCCACCCGTCACAGACCAGTTATGTAAATTGATTTTTTTAAAATACACGAAACCCAACCCAACATGCTCGCCGGTGTGTCAGGTTGACCCCTCCGGTACCGGCCCCAAAAAAAGAAACCAAAAAGCCATTATTAACAGTCACTTTCCGACAACTCAACCGAACGGATCGCTCTCGAGTGCTTTGGATAGTAGCAAAATCAGAAACGAAAGCGATGAAATTCTTCTGTGCTGTGTTGGTGTTGATGACGATGTTGGTGCTCGGTTCCTGCCAGGCGCTAACACCGATCGATTCCGCGGTCGATATGCTGGCGGAAGAGAGTCAGCTTCGCAGTGCTAGTGCCACGTATGCGGAAGCAGCCGGCGAAGCGTACCCGGGAACCGTACGAGATAAGCGAGGACTCAAGTATCAGTATCACTACAAGGAGAAGAGCGTCGGCGGTCTGTTCCCGTTCAAGCATGTCGTCGAACGGAAGGTACACATCAAGCACGGACACCATGGGCTGCTCGGTGGCGGTGGACACTACCGCGAGGTGACCAAGGTCAAACAATTTGGATTCGGGCGCTAATTACGCGATGAGTTGCTGGTCGAAAGCATTCGACCGTTATGTTGCTCAATGAGGGCGGCAGTGACGAAACAGCTGGTTTTGTTTGTCTTTTCCGTGCGAAGGTCGACCGAGATAGTGAAATGGATCGAGATGGAAACTTACTGAGCCATGAGTGAAGGAAAACGAATGGAGCAACGGTGTGCGATCATGTTAAACTAACTATAAAAGGAAATAAATTATGTATGAGTTTTTTTACGTAATTCTTTTTAGTGAAAAAGTTTGTATAATTTACAAAATATCTTACTTATTAAAAATAAAATGCGCAATAAATAAGTTAAGCTAATAAAATAACGTCATCACTTGGTACTTTCTTACTTGTATTTTTTCTACTTGTAACTTTGTACATTCTGTTCATCATGATT
>JXWZ01004028.1:0-13470 GCA_000956215.1 Anopheles farauti No. 4
AAAAAATCCTTCTCTTTCCTGTCAAAACATGTTTTTGTAAAATATTCATATTCTACCACATTGCTTTATGCTTTCTAGTAGCCTCAGATCACGACAAAAAAGACTTTACGAGTATCTTTGCATTTTTTCCCCTCTTCTCCCCTACACTCCAGATGCAAATGAACGAAACCTGTGCCCAGCCACGACCGAGGATGCACTTGACATCAACATACCGGGAACGGAAATCGAGATAAAAGCACCGGAAAGCTGCACCTGGCCAAACGCGCTACAGGTACGTGGGAAAGTGTAGTTTTTAGTCGCAAATTTCATTACTCTCTCGCACACTTTGTCACTCTCTCTTTCTCGCTCTCTTTCGCACACACAACACTATCCATCACGCGAAGGAACGCGTGCGCTTGGAGAGTAATAAAGAAAGGAAACTTTCATATCTAAAACCGATGCGGTTAATTCCCATCGAGGCGAGTGCAAAGCGAACGCGAAATGTGTCTCCAAGTGCCAAGCGGTGGGGCACTTTTCATAAGCTTCTGCTTCCAGCGTTAAATAAATAAAAACCCCGCCCCGCTTACCGTGGCGCGCACGTAAGACGATATTCATTTACTTTTTCTTCATTGCCACCATTTTCGGCGGGACAACCAGATGCCCTTGCGCAAGTAAACAAACTCACCTCCACCACTGGCCAGCCTTCGAGCCATGCGACCACAATTGGATGTATGCACGGGCAGGAAAAGAATCCGCACCATTCCAATCCGTCGTAAATGAAGGCAATTAACACAGAGCGCGATAAATCATAATTTATGCTAATTAGCAAACACTGCCATTGTCAGTATGCATAATTTATTCCGATGTGGCGTCACTTGGGCCACCGAGCCGTGCGTCGGGAGGTTTCTTCGGGTGCGCAAACCGCAACCATCCGAAGGACCTTGTGCGTCAGGGCCACAATAACCCCGCCCTGTGACGCCCAACGACGGCAGTGATAAGGATTTTCGATCCGTTGCGATAATGGACAAATTGCGTTCCGCTCCTACGACCGTTCTGCGGTTGTATTTTTTTTTCTTTCGTTTTATACTTCAAATTACTCTCCACAACAGGAAGCACTCTTCCGATGAAATTTAATTTATTTTGACCTTCTTGAACTTGAACGACGAACCAGCGCGGCCGCCGGTCGCATCTTGCCATCGATGGGAGCGGGTCATTGTTATCACCTCTGCAAAATAAAACAAGCGCAAGCTACAAAACTTCGGGACATTCCACCGTTCACGGCCATCCCGGCACGATTACGGCTTAGCGGGGAGAACGAAAAAAAAAGATCTCATTTAACTGTGGTTATCTTCCGCCCCACGGTTCTGTTGGCGCACGGAGCCCGTCAAGATTGCGAGTGTAAGTTTTTATACGAGTTTTGTGCTCATTTTTATTATTTGAACCCACTTTTTTGTGCCAATCTGTCGCAGCGAAAGCAATGAATTATGTTGCCAGCGCTGCGCGCTAATATTCGATAATGGTTTTCACTTCCTAGCGAATTGTTTTTTAATGAGTGTGGCAGGGTAAAACTTTTATTCCTGCGAGTCGTTTCATGTTTTTTTTGCTGTTGTTTGCCCAAGCTTGTTACACAAGTGGTGCTGGTGATGGGGAAAAAAACGCTTGGCAAACATTGTCTGACGGTGAGCAACAGCAGCAATAACAGCGTCCGTGTGAAGACCCAAAGACGGGGCTAATTTTGATGATGAACTTTTTTTTCGTGAGCTGTGTGATCGTTTTTAATTGCTTTCATAACCTTTTGAGCACATTTTTCCTTCACTTCACTTGATCATTTAACATTCAAAACAATTTTTTGTTGAAATGTTAGCAACACAACGTTTTACTGCACGTTAACAGAACCACATCCACTCGCATGAGCTAATGCTACCATCTCGGATGAATTACCAACGAGGAATGCTGACGCCTACAGCTCGAACAAAACAATTCGCTTCGGCAACAGTAATTCACAACCACAACGCATCGTCCCGGTATGTTTCACTGCGCTCGAAGGATATCTTTAGAGCCCTAAAGTACTCATAATACCATCAGATTGATACACCGCACCGCACCGTTACCGGATGTTGTGCTTTAATCGCGCCGGGTAATGCATGCTAAAATAAAGCATCTTTGTCGGTACAGATTCCTCTCCCACCTATCGTACATGCGACTGCTTCATTATCTCGAAAATCTCGAAACTCCCTATGGGCGCTATCTCGATGGAGGCGTTTGCCAAAGGATGTCTCCGAGAGGATTAGTGCTTTGGCGTGTTCACAACGTTCTATCAGCATTCATCATCGTCAGCTAGCTGGGGCGTACATGATAATGTGCTTACGGCCGATGACGTCGTTTGCCGGCGACATGGTTTGGGTGTGAGTGTGTGTTTGTGTGCGCAGCACTGAATCGGGTCTCCCGTACCCAACACATGACAAAGAAGTCGAAAAACGCACTCCGGCCGGCAAGTAGCAACGCATGTTAAGATGCAACCGAACATCGGTGGCAACGGCTGCTGGAATTGCTTCGTTTGCGCCTAAAAGTAGACTATCTGTGGTGTGATCGCATGCAGGTTCTTGCATACATTTGTTAGCTGCCGGAGAGAGTGTTGCAAGTGTGAGTTAATTTTAGTTTTCACAGCTCTTTGTTCACTGGCTGGTGTTATGTGCCGCCGTGTCTGCCCGAGTGTGGTTGAAATGTATAGTGCCATGTTTTGTAGCACCAAACAAGCTTTAACCTTTAATGCTAGCGTGTCAATGTATACGGAAAAAGTACTCTCTTTAGCGTAGGATTTCCGTTTTATATAGGACGAGCAAGACCGAAATGAAATAGTTGGAGATTCTTAGAGAGGTTTATCCACAGGTTGTTGGTTGTCAAGAGATGGAGTGGAAGATGTACTTTTCATAGTAAAAAAAAAAAACAAAATATCTTAAAACATAAATCTGCTTAAATAACATTCAAAATTTAGATGCAACGAACAAGGAGATCACAGCGTATTTTTATTATTTTCGACAGACTCGTCACAATACATTGCAGTTTCTATGGATGCCCTTAATGGTTTAGAGTTTACCCAATCCTGTCGTTCGGTTGCGCACAGAACTGCACGATGTAAGCCTTCGTCATGTGACAAAACCATAAGGAAATTGACATGCCTGTCGCACGGTTTCGCACGCTTACACAAAACTCCACCACCGAATCATAATGCTATCCAAGAAGCGACATAAAGACCTGCTCTGGCGTCTCGCATTGGAAGCGTCGCTTCGACCCATAAGATTTCCTGTGTAAAGTGCCGTACACTCCAAAAACCGGCACCACCCCCGGGGCGTCCGAGTGGACGAAAGCTGTCATAATCCTTTTCTGAAACATTAGCTCACCCCGAAGCGTAGTGTAGACGGTGTCTTGTGCGCGTCCGGATTTGTGGTTTTTCTTGCATTTCGAACACAAGCACACACACACACACACCGACGCACCCGAAGAGAAATGATATCTTTCTCAGCAAGCGTCACCTCTTGCCCGGTACCAGCAAAGAACACACCACCATCACCACCCGTGGACAAGAAGACGATAGCGAATGAGAGTGAAATCCGTTTCTTCGTGCGATGAGAAATTTCTTACCCGCCCTGGCTTTCACTGATGGCGACTGCCGGGCTCTGCATAATCCTATTATTACGCTCGAGGGCAGTACAGATGATAATAACCGACGCAGACGAAGCGACCGCCGCGCGAAAGCAGAGCAAAACTTTTGCCCGGAAATAAACTTTCCTAGATTTTATAGCCCAAGGAGCGTGGTCAGCTTTGGATCCGGGACTTCTGATCCACCGGATCCGTTACAGTGCGCTCGGCCGACGGAACACAAACGGGTTCGCGTTTTTCCGGGTTTCGGTGAGCATAATAACAATCTGCGTGACCAACAACCGTACGACACAGTGGCGGAAACATAAGCTCTCGCACTGGTCGAAAACCCCTAAAACTCCGACACCATCTATTTTCCCATGCGACGCTTTCTTCGATAGTTCCACACGGTGGTTTTGCGGGCAGCTAACTTTGCACGACTACTTTCATGTGCGCTTTCGGTCCGGTGACAAATTAAAACCGAACAACAGGTGTTCCTGGACCTGAATCGGTGGCCTTGGTAAGGTAGTCTGACAAGACAGCAAAACCCGCACCTTGCCATGCATCATCACGTGCAATGTTGGTTCGGGCATACTGTCGGAAATTTTCATCATTTCATTAAGGTCGTGCAGATTCTTAAGTATCATTTACGTCCCTTTTCGGGGTTAGGACGCAGATGACGAACGACTACCTGGCGGTCCTTTGCCGCACTCGCGCCACTGCGTGCGGAAGACATTAATTTCACCTGTAGTCAACGCTACGCGTCTGCAAACTGCGTCTGAGTTCAGGTGCGGTGAAACTCCGTGTGGTGGCCCCATTGGGGTGGGCAGTGTTCAGCGGCCCACCGTTACCGTAACGGTTATTACTATGCGCACTAAAGTTTAGTGCCGGCTCGGTACCATCATCAGTGTCACCGGGAAGCACTACCTTTCCTAGCGGTGTAGATGATGTGCAGTTGGCTAGATAAAGTATGTGGTAGGGATTTTGTGTGTGGTGTCGCTTGTGGGAGTGTTTGTGTGTTTTATTGCTGTTGTGCCTAGCTCCAGCAAAACAAGGAATAAATTAATATTTTATGATGAACGTTATGAAATTATTACTTTGGAGATAACAATTTATTTTTAAATTTGTTAGATGTTGAAAAATATGGTATAATTGTATGGATGAACCGCACAAACTTCATTCATTATCACTCAGCGTGAAAATGACCATGCGCCTTCATTTGATTCATTTTTTGTACAAAACACCATGCGTCTCCATTGGTAAGTGTTTTCAACGTTAGCCATGCTTTCGCATTTTCAAAAAAAAGTCTCGAAAATACATTGAGCGGCTGCAAGCCATCATGTGAAAATGTTTTTTGTTTGTGAATAATTCTCCTGTGAATAGAAACCCGTAACTAACAGTCAACTCGCATCGTTAGCAAATAGTTTCAGCAAAAAAGATATTAGCATCCGTAAAGTTCTGACCATTTATCAACGCTAACTGAAACGAACACGCGGACTGACGAGCAGAACAATAAATGTATGTGTGAAATGGTTTTTCATCGCTCCAAGCCCTTTCTTATTGGTATTTTCAGACCCCATGAATGGGAATTTACGAATCGAAGTATTTGATAAATGACGATCTTTCTCGTTTTTTTTTTGCGCTGTCTTTCGCTATCACAACTTTTCAACGGTACGCGCAAGAGAATGTGAACGAACACACCAAACATCGATAATACCCAGTTGTTCTGTGGCTGTTTTCGTTGAGTTGAGAGTTTTTCTGTACCATTTGAGTTTCTGCTATGAGGAAATACATATATCCAAATGGAAGAACCATCAAGAAGCAGGGAGAAAACTTCTAGCTATTCAAACCTGAAAAGTATAGTATGAATTTACCACACTACGAGTTCTCATTGTAGTTGGTAAGATCTGGTTTTTGTTTACTGTGTTTGCATGCCAACTCAAGCGAAACACATTTTCACACCAACTTGCACATGAAACATGTTTTTTTTTATCCCCAAGTTCGTTATGACACTTTCGGTAGTTGGATTGGTTGGTAAAATTGTACGCTCCGATTGAAGCAACGAAGAGAATATTTACACTATCATCAATTCTCAAGTGTGTGCTTAAAGTACCTGGTCATGCAACAAGCTTTACTTTGAGTTATGGTTAAAGCAAGAGATCGATTCACTCCTTAACGATGGCACACTAGCTTAACGACAATCGCTTAAAGTTCGCTGCGTAGGCAATTTAGCTGGCTCCCGAGCGACGGCACCGGCACGTGTCGCCTTGCAAGGACAATTTATTTCTCCTCACCGGATCCAAAAGTTGGCAAATCGATCGAGCCGTGATAACTTCTGAAATTGAGAACATCTGTCAGCACCAGCGCGAATCTAATCGAAGGAATTTCTTTCTTTCCTCCGTCACACGCGTCACGCGGCTACCATGCGCTTGAAAATGATGGTATGAAATTTATTTTTCCCCTGCCTTGGTTCGTACCGGCAACATTAATTTCATTTTGATTTTGTTCTGCTTCTGTCACTTATATTTTATCGGAAGGGAAATCGAGCTTAGAGAATGTAGGCGACATTTTCTTGATCAGTTTTTTTATTTTTATCAAGTGTATTTTTCAAATTTTCTTTCTATTAAACATATTAAAACTTTTGGAAAGCTTTTTTTTCAACTCACACTAACTAACTTAATGTAATTCATATGTGACAGAAACCCAATTTCAGCTGTGTAACGAATTGTAAAACGATAAAAAAGCGCTTTATTAAACATAAAAAATCTGCACGTTTTAACAACATTCTAGGACGCAAATATGAACGCTGACGTATGTTGATCATCTTGATGCCAGCTAGAAGGAAATTTAATTTTCCTTGCTTTAATGTTCGGTTTTGATCCTTGTCTCGATGAGTTATTTCTTTACACACACACCATAACCCCCCGAAATCTTACCCGTTGGCACTTCGGCAAATTAAATAATCTAGGCAATCTCACCAAACAGATTTTCATTTAGTGTTTTACAACCAGCTGGTTTTGTTTATCGCTGCTTCGCCCAAACCCAGCCACCAGACTATAAAACTGGTCGCACGTATACACACACCCGGCGTAAACGGGCGAACGGGCGAGCGGTGAATGTTGCCATGCCGCACGCAATTCCTCAGACTATCACTAAAAATCTTCCAAAAAAGCTCATACTCATACCGCACTCCGGCCTCGGTCAACTAACTCTTCGTTCGCCAGACTCGCTCTCACCCGCCGATGCACTCTCTTCTCACCTCTCTCGTTCACTGTTCATCCGCTCACAAACGAATGCATAAATGCCCAGGGTCAGTGAAACTTTGATAAAATTTTACCCACCGCCTACGTTTTACGACACATCGTGATAGGGCGGTTCATAAACGAGGGGACATTTCACATCGTAAAATCCTGAAAAAAGTGACATGTTGTTAGTGGAGATGGGCGCGCCGCAGGAGAGGGTCGAAAAAAGGGTCGCATTAGCGTTACGAGTCGTTTCATCATGCAAATCATTTTAGGCAGGCACATGCTTCCCCGAAACCTTTGCTGTAAACCTATGGCCAAAATCTTTAAGAATCCTTTCCATTGTTCGACATCTTTGTCAGCGTTGCGAACAAGACGGCTTGAGGCTATAAAACAGTGTCTACGGTAGAGTTCGAACCGACGATGCGAAACACAAATTCTGGAGGAACAAAACCATGAATTGAGCCACCTGAACCAGTTGCGGAGTTTTATGTACCGCGTCGTCAGTCAAGCTACACCAAACTGTAGTCAAATTACTTCCTCTCACCTGCACGATTCAACCAATGCGACCCAGTCCCAAACGGGAGCGTTTGGGGCGGAGGTGCCCGTGTTGGAAGTGGCGCATTTTAAATGAACTATAAAATATTAATAACCGCAACGGGTACCTCAATTCAATTAATAAATTTATAGCTTGTCGTTCGGCCCAGTCACTCACTCACCACCACCCACCGTCGGGCTGACCAGTGCCCGTTTAGAAGCAAATAGAGCTCCGTCCCGTTATGGGCGACGAAACGAAAAGTCACCAGAACAGGATCCGCTCGATGGGATAGATATCTGGTTTGGGTTATAATTCATCATAAACTTGGCCGGGGAAGAAAAGTTTATTGAGATTTATTGACAAGAGGCAGCTTTAGATGTAGAAAAAGTTTGTCCATTTTAAAGTAGAAGCCGATTTTTTTAAATTATTTATGCAAAATATAAAATTTGTTGACATAAAAAAAAGATGATATTCAAGAAGATTTTCACAAAAAAAGTCACTTGAACAATGTCTAGAATGCACGAGAAAAGCGGGAAAATATGGTCAGTTCCTTCTTACGGTCTTTTCGGTCAACTACACGGATGAGTCAGCCCGAAATGTACCATGTAATGTACAATTTCATTACGCTTCCACCGCAGGCAGTTCCGCTGGGTACCATTTATCTTGCTGGAAATTCGCTCGCCTGCAGCAGGGTATAACATTATAAGAACAAGACGTGGTTCTAGCACCAGTCTGAAACAGAGTTTCATTGACCTGTTCTGCTCAAGCTAATGGGAAAAAAGTTTTAGTCAATAATTTGAAACAGACGACGATTTTGCGAAAAATAATGCAAGCTGAGAAATAACTTCAGTAAATCAAAGAAAAGCTTAAGTTTGAACACGAGTCAATACTTGAAAACATAATCTTCTACGCGTGGTATTATAATACTTCAGGCGGTGAACGATTCCCAAACCCAAACCGTATCAATGGCGTTTCCAAGCACTTGATAACTTTCCTAGCAACTACTCAACAACTACGTGCCGGATGGGATAGGTTCGATTTTACGAAATTTCTCATCTCCACACGCGCATCCCGCCTTCAGACATCATCACCGAGCACCCGTACCAGTCTCGCCAGACCCGTCGTCTGGTTGATAATTTTAAGTCAATTACCTTTTCAATCTATTAAAGTAATTATTTCCCTAATGAGTCTCGTCAGCGAAGTCATTAAAGTCACTTGTAGCGAAATGATTTGAAATTTGCGTGACTGCAATATGCCGGCGTGCCGGGGTGGTACGTGAGTTCGAGTGAGATTCGAGCCCCTTTTCGATGGTCGATGGTAACGGAACAACCACTTCATCGAGCGTCGAGCACGAGCACAAGCCCCCGCCGAAGTGCCCGCCTCGAATGAAGTGAAGATTATTCTTTTTGAAGTATGGCACCGTTTGCCACTGATCGTGCCACGAGCGCTGATACTTTGAAGTGTTTGCCGTGGACGGTGAGCGATTGTGATCGGGGAGACATGCGGGGATGATTATTTCATACTACTCTCGAATCGAATTTGTCCCGTCCGTCCCCTCCCAGCGCGCTGTTTTCCTCTTCCCGGGATCTTAAACATTCCCGTCAATGACATTCGCTTCGAAAGGCTCTCACATTCCGCTTCAATGTGTTGCTTTCCGGGAGCATGTTGAGCATGTTGAAATAAATCGGTTTTCGTATTACTTACATAACCTGGTTGCCGATGCGAACATATGGCAACGGTATGCGCCACTTTAATCACACAAATTAGTTCGCTCAACGGCCCAACTACACGTTCAAGCGAATCCCATAATGAACTGAGATCAAATCTAAGCTCACCTGATTAACAGAATTAGTTGCCTTTTTTTGTGTGTGTGTGTGTGTGTGTTTCACTGACCGAAAATATTTAATAACAGCGCCACCCATCCCACCAAACACCCAACGCCACTCGGATAAGGCGAGTTCATTTAAACTTCATTCGTGCACCTTTCCGCCGCGCGGTGTATTGATTATAAATTAGAAAATTGATTATCATCTCTCGAAGCAAAATTGACCAAAACTTCGGGTTTCGGGGGGCGCTCGACACTCGAAATGGAGCTGGAAATGGGATAAAAGTTTTGCAACCACCACACCACCTGCCTGTCCGGGTTGCTGGCCATCCCCGAAACCATTACTTTCATTAGTGCGAGCGCTGCTAAATCTGCTTTTTTATCCTCCTGCTTGTTTCGCATTTGCTTTAATTTCGCCCTCGCTCGGCACTCTCCAAGGCCCCATACGTTTCTTTTTAATTTTTTTTTTTGCAAAAACTGGAATGGGATGGGAGGGGGTTGAACAAAAAAAATCTCAGTCCCACTGCAAGCGATAAGCTAGATAGCACCGCTGTGGAACAAAAGTAGGCCACAGGAACGTGGAGACGTTCCGCGCGCCACCGGAGGAATTCCACCACGCCGGAACTCATTCCGGAAAAACCTCCCCGTTCGGCATGCCGGTAAAAGCCACAAGCTATCAAAGGCAAGACTTGAGCGCACCGGTACTTGCGCTACCCGTCGGGCATGAAGGGGGGGGGGGGGGGAGGGGGGGGGGAGTTGGGGAAAGGTGGAAGTGGAGTATCTAAAGAGACGTTTACCATCATTTTCCACTCTCAGCACATCCGTGCCAAACTAGCCATCCCTGCTCCATCTTCACGTCCCGTGCACGTACTTCCCGCCCGCACTCACATAGAAAATCCATTCTCGTATAAACAGCTCATTCCGTTGCCGCGCACCGGGTTCGGAAAATAACACCGGGGCGCAATAATGTTAATTAAACGTTTGTGCTCGAGCCGGAGGGCGAACCGGAGTCTCCGGCGCTGGCACCGGTCATACGGACCGGCGATGGCGTCCTCCGGGGCATGTGACACGGAAGAGGGCGAAAAAAAATGCAACACAAAAATGGAATTCATTACTCTGATTAAATTAGAATCCTTTTCGGTATTAACGCCTCGGTTTCGCTTCGAGCATGCGGATGCTTCGGTGACGCTTCGGGGGAAGCGATTTCTAAACTTTTGCCGTTGTGCTTCTGCTCTCTGCTGTCTCTCTCTCACTCTCGCTCTGTTTCTCTCTCTGCTGGCTGTGGTGTTTTGGAACAGACACACACATTGCACACGTCCCGAAACGGTTGAATCGTTCGCTTATCGCAACGATCTATCTCTCTGGAGTGATATGGCTCCTCTGGAGCAGCGGTACGAGCGCTCAAGTTCAGCCGCTAGCGTAGTTTGAGTTGTAGCCTTCCCCGGCTTCCTGGTGCCTAACCCGGTGGGGATTTTCATTCCCCCATTCGTTTCCGGCCGTTCGTTTTGGTTAGCCCGAAGCCATCTCCCGGCTTCCGAGTGCATTAAAAAGTGCCTCCAGGGACGCCGGCGGTTGAGATGGGAAACGCTTTGCGATACAAAACCCAGCGCTAGTGTGCGCGGGCGTTGGTACATTTCTGCTGCCTATCTCATCACGATGAGTATCGTGATGTGATGGTAAGATGATTGCACATGTGTATTACTACTGGTTGGCTGCGAAGTATTCTGCTCGACGTTCCACGCCCGTGTGCAGCTTCCCTCACACTGATTGCAATGTAAGACGCACAAAGCGACATCATCCTCATCCTTGAGCGGCAATGGCAAAAAAAACTCGCTTCTCATGCATGAAAAGCGATACAATATAGGCAACAAAAGGACAAACAATCCATTCACCAGCAACACTGCTTTTTTTGTGTGCTCTCTTTCGTGTGCTGTCTGTTCTATTTCGAGCTTTAGATGCATAAACATGAAAGTGCTCGCGCCAGTGAACGTTCGTTCAGGCACGTCGGTTGGAGGATTGTTCTGTCCTGTTGGTCAATCTGTCACTCGGCCAGCGATGAATGTTTCTGTTTGCGTTTTCGTTTTTTTTTTCGAATGAAAACGTTCTTGCTAGAAGGATTTGGAGGACGTTCGGAACAACAAAATAGTCGGATCGATTGAAAAAGGGTTCCAAATAAAGTAAATTAGATTGATGAATAAGAACAAAGATAAATTGATTTATACATTATTCTTGTTTTCTTGTTCATTTGACAAATCGAATAAATTTTTTATCACACTTGATTGAATTATATTGTTCTATAAAATTTTTTTGTTGTTTCCTTCTTTATATAAGCCAAGTTTTTCCTCAACGAAAAATAAAATAAAAATATGAAATAAAATGTATTATTTTACACATATTTTATAAAAAAAACCTAAAAAAATTTAATTTAAACACAAAGACATTCAAAAACGAATAAAGAAATGCGCTGCTTAAATTTAAATAAATATTTAAAATGATGTACTTTTAAAAGAGGACCCAGCAGTAACGTAAAGCACGGTCATTCCACAAAATGGACGAACAAAACCGGACGTAAAAGATGAATCTTGACAGGTCATGGTAGAGGGAAAGTGTTGAAGTAATGTCACCATCTCCGACCGCCACAAAAACCGCAAACAAACGCAACCAGAATAAAGAAATGAAATATGTTTTTTTCGCTCTCTAATTCTCTCTCTCTCACACACACACACACACACACACTTCCTCTCTTCGTTCTTCTGGTGCACCAAGGAAGCTGCATTTGTGGCAGGGATCCTTATTTCAACATCTACTTTCGCAAACATCCAAGGGCTGCATTATTATATTGCTTTCGTCATCCCTCCAGCACACCTTCGTTCCTCGGACCAAAATTACAAACAATTCACCGTCCCGGCCGGGCGCTCGCCAACCACCATACCCTTCCGCTGTCTGCTACCGTAAACCCAATGTGGCATAACGCGACCGCCGGGCGTGAAACAAGTAGAATATTGAATTTTTCATCGCACGGTTTCCATTTGCACACGCTTCATTCTGTGTGTGTGTTTTTTTTCTTCTTTCCTAGCGAACGCTTGATTGCATTCAAGGCGAGAGCAGTTTCTTTTGGTTTGGCTTTTTTGTTGTTGTTGTTTTGCTTTGGTTCCACTCCTTCCCATGCTGCTCACCTGTACGCTGCCGGCTTTTTGAATAACGCAACAAACTACTGCTCAACTCGAGCATTTGCGCACGAGTACGTTTCGTTTCTGTGAGCCGAAATAGAAACAGATCTGAACGGTGGAAGCAAAAAAAAAAAGAAATGTACCAGGTCAGAAGGACAAAACCGCCCTCCAAGGACACGTAGTTGTCGAGCAGCCGGCAATGGTCGTACGGTTTTATTGTATGTTTGCCTGCCGGCAAAAAAAAACACCACCTGTAACGGCCTACACTGTAAAACCCACCGGATGTTTTGAGCTTTTCGAAAACAGTTTCCATCATAAGCGCGAGTGAGGAAACGTTACGTTCGGTGAGGAAATGAGCTTTGTTTTTTTTTGTTGAGGGGGAAGAAAAATCGCACACCCGGTCGCCATCCGGCACCAAAGACAACGGTAACTGCATATTATTACAACCTATTTGAATAATTTTACGACTGATCCGCTCGCGCCGGAGCAATCGAAGAAGAAAGCACAATCAAATAACGAAACACAATGCGCCGGTTATTACACTCACCATTTCCGCCCGGCCAATACCATGCATAAATAAATGTGAAATTACCCGGACCGGTGCGCGCTTCCCGCTCTTCCCCGTCCCCGTTCGGAAAAGTGTCAAACACGTACACATATCGAAGCTCATCTAGCAAGCGTTGAGTTGACGTATCAATTTTTGCTCGCACACAGTCCTGCCCCTTGCCGCAATCGATTCGGGCTCACTGCAGCTTAGGCGAATGTTTTATTCAAGCGCAAATAATACACTTGAAAACGGTCCATAAAACTGACCCATCTCGGGCTCGGCTTCGAGCGTCAAGTTGTTTCATTTTGCGGATCTCCCCCCACCCCGCCTCCCTCTCCACCACCTTTCCGAAACCCCGAACGCCAGACGAAACCGGATGGAAACCCTCTTCAAACTGACCACCGCATTACGGAGCAGATTTGATACGATTTTTCTTCTTTTTTTGGGCACCCTCTGTCGCTCAAGAAGAAACCTCCCGTCGGTCCAATATGACGTGTGTGTGTGTGTGTGTGTGTGTGTGTGTGTGTGTG
>JXWZ01004030.1:0-13903 GCA_000956215.1 Anopheles farauti No. 4
ATTTACTCGAAAAAACGTGTGTGATTTCATCGACGTTGCTTTGCCTCACACATCCTCGCAGGCAGAGACACAGGGAACAGATCACGACGCAACCAGGCACGGCTGATCATAATCATCTCGCCGGCGGACACCGCTTTTAACGGACACTTTTACGAGGCTGCTGGCCGATATGGTGTTCCTTCCACCGAGCGCGAAAAACAAAATCATATCCTTCGGACGCCACGTGGCACATAAAATCGACAAGAATGACGATACAATGGCGCCCGGAATGGGTTCGTGTGGATATTTATGTTTAATTATCACCGGCGGTTTTGTTTTTCTTGCGGTAGAGTTTCGGTCACGCAGCTGCGATTAAAGCTGAAGACTGCAGGAAAAAGGCTGACCTAGTTCGATAGAACGCGCTTTAATGAGTAGAAGAAATGTGTATTTTTATACGTCTAAACCTTCACGTTTCAAGATTGACTAAATTTGCTAAACTTGCCTTAAAGGAACAAAAGATGAAACATTCCATTTTCACAAGCGTTTGATCAAAACGTCAGAATGATACTAAAACCACAACCAGAAACAAAACAAAAAGAATGAAACAGTATTAGATCCTGCTCTGCAGCATTTTTCTCTTCTTAATCCTTTCGAAACCATCCAAACGCAGCCGCTTTTCGCGTTCATGCGAGTTCTATGCTATGCCCACACGTGCACCCGGGCCGGCTTCGGGTAATTATCGTTCTATTATCTTCCGCTGACCCATAAATTTAGTTTTATACACCTTTTTTCTCTCTCGGATTCCTTTGCGAATGCTTGGCATTGGATATGCTGCTTCGATTCTTTCGCAACGCCTGTAGCCAACGGGTTTTGTGTCGCTTTTTTTGTTGTTTTGCTTTATTTTGCGCCAAATGTTCATTTGCGCGATATCACGATGCTCCCGGGAATGGAGCGGATTCCCGCTTCGCATAGAATTGGTATCGTGTGGTGGTTATGGCCGGGGCTTTGATCAAAGTTTTAATGCACCAGCTATAGAGTCGTTCGGTATGGTGCCTTACGTGGCTATTAACGTAGCATTTGAAAGGCGCAGCGTGGGCAATAGCTTGAACGAATCATTTAAAACAACTGACTTTTGATTCACAATATGTGGAGAACACAAAATATTGCTTCAACAGTCCTCTCAACTGAAAAACGCTAAATAATGTTTCATACCTTTTTTACTTTATTTTTATGGAAAGTTATGCCGAAACCATGAACATTAGTTGAAAATTTCTATCAGTTCACTATTCAGAATACGATACAATTTTTATTCATCATTCTATTCTGGTACGGTAAAATTGTTGTGTTTTTAATAAAGTTACTAATCACATGCAACCATCTCCACTCAGGTCAGTGAAACAAATGGAAAACCTATTTGGAAAAGCTTTTCCTACCGAGAACATCCTAGTTGCCATGACGAACAAGCAAGCGGTTGAATTTGAAGAAAAAAAAATCGTTCATTCATTCCATTTGCTGGTAATTTCCCCTTTTTCCGTTCGTTCTTATCGTACTTTTCCTCTTCCGGCTAGTATATCTTGCGTACGAAGGAGAACTGCGCTGCAGTTTTCCGACCGGTACCATCCTGATCCTCCCGCCATAGAACAACCTACTTCCGTCTCAGTTGCCCTTGCCACAGTTAACGCAACTTTTCCCTCCACCTCACACGGCTGCAATCAGCTGCAGTTCGAAAATCGAAGAGTGCGAAGCTACGAAAATATGATACGAAAATGACTTGCTCGAGAGTTGCCCGTTCCCGCTCGTTGCAGTTGTAGCCTCCGGTGTAACAGAATGTAATACTCACACACGCCCCGTAAAAGCCGAACGGGGCGCCGTATTAATGATCCTCGGATCGAATGAGCGAAACGTAGTGGGAATTGTGGACGGGAACGAACATCCAGGTATGGATGGAAAAATAAAAAAAAAATCATCACCCAACAGCTTCCAGCATACTCACCGCCGGGGAGATAGTTAGTAGCGCAAAATCTAGTAGCAGGCAAATTTTCACCTCTTTCCTCGACAATTCTCTCTCTTTCTCTCTCCCCCTCTTCCCCCCTCCCGATGACTTTCGGTTGTAAGCCTGCTGACGATATTTTAATCCATTTTACCATCGATTCCTGGTGGGGTGTACGGTGTTCCATTATTCTACACCCTTGCCACGCGTGCCCGCGAGGGCAAAAGTTCGCCCCAGTTCGGCCGAGATTGCGAGAGCGTGGTGGGAACGGCAAATACTTGCAGATGATAGCTAGGATCATCGATTTACTGGCCTCGATACTGTTCCGGCTTTCCGGGATTTGGAACCTGCCACCAGGACACAGTGTATATATATGTGTGTGTGTGTGTGTGTGTGTACCTCGTCCCATTAAAATACCCCTGGAGGCATATTTATAAGCCGCTTCGTGCACGCTGGTGTATGCGAGCGTAATGCAACCTGCATCCGGCCATACCACGCCGGTCGAGCAGGGGTCTCTGTTCGGTCGCGTTCCCTTTGCTGATCGAAAAAGCTCTCAGGCTACGGTGGCTCGCTTCTTTTTTTGTTTTTTTTTTTCGTGCCACTCGTTCACTGTAAAATTGAGCCCCCTCCCGGATGGGAGGATGCTGGCGGTGCAGCATCCTGTGCCGTTTGTCTTGTCGGTGCTTGCACCCGTGATAACCGTAAAAAAAGGGAGAAAAATCAACAAAACCCAACCGACCTAAACGACCATCCGGCTCGGCTTCGGGTCGTTAAGGAAGCGTATCCCACGGGTCCGCTGTTGGTGGGCTGGCAAAAATCGGCAACGAAATTCACAAATTCTCCCCGTTCGATCATAATTTGCCGATAAGCGGAAAATTAACCCGGATCGTACATTGCCACACGTGCACCAGGTTCGGTGCGGGAGTGGAAAATATAATTTGTCCCGAGCGCGCGCGAGCCCTGTCTGCACTAGGGGCTCCGGTAAAATCACTTGTTTCGTTCGCTCGCTAGCTCCGGACAACGTTCATTAACTGCTCGGGCCCATGCGCGGCGGCGGTGCACCGACGGGAGCCTTTCAATCCCTTCCAACCACCAGTAAACGCGGCCAGAACGCAGCCGGTAATATTATAATCTCGTTCGCCCTTCTCGATGAGTGTGCCCATGCGCCCGACCCGATGGATGGGCCCGAAGGTACACGCTGAGCCAGCTTCAGCCGGACAAACTGATGAGCAATTTGAAGGCAGTTTTCACGCTTTCAAAATACACGCAACTCTCAGCCCATGGGACGAGGCAACCAGCGCTCGAGATTGGCAGGAGAAGATTAAAATAATAATTGTTAAAGCGGTTTAGCATGGCGCCGTTGGGTTGCGATCGGTGTTACACAAGTTGTTCTACGCCATTTCGAACCTAACTGATTTGCACTATCGATGTTGAGAGTGTATGATATTGTGTGAGAAAAAACAATCTGACAATGTTATAGAAATTTTCTCTGTGTAAAAAAAATAAAAATTCAATCAAAAACAATCATAAATATGTATATTTGTACGTCTTGAAAGGTTTTATCACACTAGATAAACAGTAAATAAAAGCTAAGTAATAAAGTCGATCCTCCAAACTGACGGGATTGTGTTTGCTGTTATATAAATGTAATGTTTAATTGTATATAATTTAAACAGATTCGAAAAACTGGATACAAAAACTTAAATAAATTTAAAATCATGAAATATAATAAGTCATCGGCTGGAGCACAACTGTTAGAAAGGGTAACAATCTTCGGTATTGAAATCTCACAAATTATATACACGGCTCCCTGAAAAGAAAGCCATCTAATTGCAACGGTTTCGGGTTTTGACATGCCCATTATCCCGTGTGCTTATTAATCACTCACTCCCTCGCTCCAACCCTCGGGTTGTGGCATGATTTATCTTTAACTAAAAATTAACGGGAGCCTGCGAATGAAAAATGACGCACCGATGGGCGGCAACGCAGCGAGAAGAAACCGTTGAAAGAACGTCCGGATGGGTTAATCATTCGCTAATCTTTAATCATTCGATCCACGTTCTTCGCTTTCCGCTTTCCGCACACGGCAAGGATTGATAAATACAGCAAGTGTTTCCGGTGATAATCGATGGAAGCCGTAATTCGAGCACTTAATTAAAGGAGCGACTGGGAAACATAATTTTCAAAAACCTGCTTTTGAGTTGTGTCCTTTATGAACGGGGACGAACGAAGGAAGCGAACGGGATCGAGGAACGAAGAATGGATTTGGTTTCTGTTTGTATAAATCATCTCATTAACTATCGTAAAGCCCTGTCCAATGCAGATCTCTAAAGGCGGGCGTTTTCATTTAGTAAGGAATTAATTTCTGGCCAGACGCTCCTCGAGCTTCAACAAAGAAGCTGTCGTGAATTTTATCATCCAAAATAAGAATATAAAATATTACCCACCGGAAGGAGGGAAGATAACAATCGCATGCAACAAGTTTTGCGGGCCATAAATTTTGCCCCCACCATGCCGATGGGAAGCTGGATCTGGTTTCAACCAGTGGACAACCGAAACTATTGGCATTCTTTTCCCGAGGTCAGGGTCCCCGAACTTCTGCCCGGCCACGTTCGCTCCACCGCAGCCAGAGTCATCAGCATACAGCGATCGGGCTGCGGCGGGCTCATTTGGAATTCGAAATAGTCATTAAACGAAGGTTGTAATGAAAAATAAATTTCCCATCGCCGAAGCCCGGAGCCCGGCCACAGCAACTGCCGCAGCCCAGTTGGGTTAGATTTATATCGCTGCGATCCAGCAGCGGGAGCTGTTGCTGTTCGCCGGGACTAGCAGGGTGCTAGGCCAAAAGATCAACCGAAACAGTGGAACAGCGTGCCGGTTGGTGAAACGAAATAAATGGCTGGTTGGATGGAGCGTGACGACAGTTGGAGGATTTTATTGGGATTGCTTATTAGTGGGAACAATAAAATAAATTCTTAAAGGGGTAGATATGTCGCCAAAGATAAAAATCATCGGAAGTCTCCGGAAGAGTTGTATTTAAGAGAGTTTAAATGTAGGCTGCAGACTATGTGAGCTTTAAAAATCAAATTCTTCTACAAATAATGTTAATTTTACGATACTATTTGACTTGCTAGTAATACAACTAGAAATATTCAATTTTTCAGAATCTTTTAACGTCTATAAACATAACAAAGCAAACATTCAGGCGCTTCAAGAACGCAACCGAACGTTGACCAGAACGAAATTACGATTCCTGCAGTCAAACGGACGTGCTGGGAGGCTTAAGCAAATAAACTAATCCCACCCTCCCTCCCTTCCAAACAGACACTTCTTCGGTGCGAGATTTTCGAAAAACTCAGCGAGCCACTGCCTAATAAAACGTCCTTTCGTTAAGCGCTGTCACCGCTTTACCCCGTGTCGGTGTTATTTCGCTCCGAAGAAGCAAATCCCGACGACACCGGACTTGTCTTGTCTCGGCAACAACCGGGCAGTTACACCGGAAGTTGTGTTTCGGTGTGTTTCGCTGATGGCGAATGTTTTCGCTGTTTGTGCAGTCCGCCGGTAGTTGTTATGCGAATGAAAATCTGTTTTAATCAGCGGAATTTAAATAGTCAATTTAAACTTTCCCATTTACTTTCACCGCTCGCCAGTGCTGGGGTTCTGGCACGTCCTGGCGCGCCGAACGCTCCCGAAGGTATGGCCCGGGTATTGCGACTGTGACAAAAAAAAACGCAAACACACCGAAAAACACCGAGCACGTCGGCGTCGTTCGCGTGTATGTTAAATGTTCGCTTTTAATGCCGACTGTGGATTTGGCTGTTGTGTTCACTTCACCACTTTCGTCGCCTTCGGCAGCAGGTTCCGCGCATTCAACGAATCGAAAAACGATAAACCTGGGACGGATAGCGTTTTTTTTTGTTATTGTTTCAGCGACACATTCGTCTGGTGTTCTTTGGCGACGGGGAAGGCTGCGAACTGACATGAAACGAGCCTGGCCATCGGGACGAAAGTGGATTAAGAGAACCAGTTTCTTCGAGAAGAGAAGGAAAAGGAGTTAGAATGTAACATGAACGACTTGAAATGAGTCCCGCTGGAATGGAAATTAAAACTTATACAATTTAGATGAGCGAAAGTTGTCGTGTTCGGATAAACTGGTAGCCAGATGTAAGGTATAAAAAAGTAAGTTGAATATTTATAAAAGGAATAAAGATGTTGAAAGGCTATGAATAAATATTTACATAGTTTTAAAGCATGGACTAAATGTGGCTCGCCGATCGAAGCAACTAATTTCCAAAAAGCTTCACCCGAATAGCCTCAATGATCAAACTATTGGCTAAGGTTGTTACAAAAGAGGCTGATTATTACAATTATTATTTTATGAAATTGTCAACTATATTGTTTTTTATCGAAGGTTAGCCAATTCAATGTCACTTTATCGCTGGCCTTCAAAATTTAAAATTGTTCATTTTATGTATCCGTTTTCGAGCTTTTGGATCGCCAATGTGAAGCGTTGGAAATTCCATGTTACCAAAGTCTCCCGATCAAAACGAGAGGGAAGCATTATTAACAAGTAAAATATACACCCTCTCCAACAGCGGTATCGTTCCAGATTATTCTTCTCCCTATTCCAACGAAAAACGAACTGGCACTACATTTCCCAGTGGGTCGTTGCATTACCGTCGCCAATTAGGTACGAATGAAACCTACCCATCCGTTGCCGACCATTCCATGGGTGGCGATGGCACGGTGCAGTATTTTTCCTCGAAATAGACTCTCCTTGAGTGGGAAAGTTTTCAGCTCGTTTTCCTCTCCGCTCCGAGTCGGGAAGGGGGTGGTGAGCAGGCGAAAAGATTCAATATGCTTTATTGGCTTGGCCGTGGTGTTGTGCCTTGCCGTTGTGAAGTCAACGTTTTTCCTCGTCCACGTCTTCTTCGTTGCCGATGCTGCCCGGTTGGGGTAAGTGATGCACAAAGTTGTTTCTTTTTTCATCTCCATTCGGTTTGCCCGGTGTAGCCCATTGTAAGCTGCTATTAATGCTGTTTCTGAAACTAGCACCTAGTTGGCCGTTTCGATTTTCTTTTCCTTCGGTACGTACTTTATTACGGGGAGGGAGACTTCGCCGCCGGTGGTCGGTATCAAAGAGAAACGACACAAGGAGCGCAGAAAAAAGAAGCAACGATCCAACCTGACCATCCTATCACTTGCATGCTGCGATTCGTGAGGAGTTGCCGAGATGTTTGTTTGTGTAACTTAAATGATTTTTCACCGTATCTTATTTCACTTTGAAATTGCCACATTATGCTTTCAATCGCGCAGTTTCAACCCACTTTCAAACGGGTTGTTGCGCAAGCAAGAAATGAAAAGTTCGTAAACACGTATCAACAAAAATAACACACAAAAAGTATTGCAACCGAAATTCCTTTCAAACACTGCACACAGCGCTCGCGGAAAGAATTCCACACAACAAAAAAAAACACCACAAATACACCCGGATTGTGCCGGATCCGTACGTACGAGATACTGTCCTGAAATATATCGACGTCATATTTTAAGGATAGTAATTTATTTCATTTTGTCGTTTTCACACCTTTGCACACCGTCGTTTAAGCGGCACGGCGTTGGGTTGGGTTGAAAATATATGGAAACAGTTAAAGATAGATAAAACCACTTGCAGCTAGCGGGGACTTCCCGCACCATCGTTTCGGTTCGTTTGGCTCGCTTTTCACCGTATCTTGGCCGCGATGAAATCTTGCCTCACTGCAGATGACAGTGAAGCTGCGAGTGAACCAACAACGAGTAAGAGAAAAATACTGTATGCAAGAAAACGTTCGTTCTTTCACCTCTCGTACGTTTCTCTTCGTTATTGAGAATAATGTTGCCGTTTTTTTCTGTGTGGATTGATTAGCTCCAGCGAAGACCTCTTACGCTGAAACTCTTCTCAGCGCCCTGTGTGAGTGAGTAAATAAATTTTCAACCAAAATTTTTCCCCAAAAAAAAAACTGCCACGCCAAACACAACCAGCAGTGGGGTAGCAGTGCTCGGAAGTGCTTTATCGAAGCAAGTGACACTACTTTCGACCGACTTGGAGCACGGCCGGGGAGAACTTTTACGCGCGGAACGATTCTTTAATGCATCACTCGCTCACACCTTCCTTGGCGATGGAGTTTCTTGACGAAACTGAAATGGGTGCGGCAAAAAAAAAACCATCGTGGAACAAAATATTCTACCGGCCGTGCTGGCACCACACACCGCCGTGGGTTTATTATGAGCAAAATTTATCACACTTCCCGACCGCCGTATGAGAAATGGGGCCCGCGAATCGCACCTTAGCCTGCCTGGAAAGTTTTGCGCTCCGGCAACAAAACGGCCTGCTGCTGAAGGAAGCATTTAAATCTTCGCTTTTGAAGCGCGAAGTGAGTGTTGCTAAAAAAAAAAAGAAAAAAAAACCATCGCGCAGAAGATGCACGTAGGCGTGAATAATTCTTCCGGCATCCCGTCGCACCGTCCCCGCGACCATGCGAAAGGTTAGCACAGGTGCAAATTTGGGGCAATTCATCCTCGAAAACGCGCAGTTGGCGGGCGAAGAAAATGGTGAACCGTTACTGCCACTTTGAAATGGCAGCAGAATCTTAATTGTATGCAATTTTTCACCTTTCCCGGAGTAGGCCGTGGAGGGCAGTGGATTTCAGTTTCATATGCACGTTCCATTTTTCCACGCCGTGCGCGCTTTTTCGCCAATTGCATTACTTTTTTTCTGGAGGGAAGAGGGCGAGATGTTTTCTTTTTTTTTTAGTTCGAGAAGGACGTCATATTTCAACCGTAAACCAAACGGGGCTTATCCCGACGGCGGCTTGCTGATGCGTGATGATGTAAAGCCCCACCGGTGGGAAATATTTCATTCCGTAACGAAAGTGTATGGTGATTTTGTGAATTTTTTCGAAAAATTTCAAACGAAAAAAAAAATACCAATAAATTCTAGCTCCACTCCACTGCTCACATTTAAAGACTAATCCGGTCGGCAAGGAGCGTGCTTTAAATAAGACATCCGATGTGCTTTCCAGTCCCTTTCCTTGTAGTACTTCCGTGATTGCTGCACCGTTCACTGCCAGAACAATGCCAGTTCATTAGATAGCCCGAGTCAACTGCAGCAAATGAACGGAAGCTTAGCTGGCCGAAAATGGCAAAACCGACAAGTCAACCAACGTTTGAAAAGAGGACGGATGGACCGACAGACCGGACGGATGGATGAGCTTGCGGTTACTGCTGAAGGATGTTGATAAATGGAAAATTCCAAATCCGAGAATGCACCAGGCACCAAGCAAAAACAAAAAAAAAGGATCGTTCCACAGCGAAATCCGAGCGGACTTTAGTGTAGCTTCTGTTGCTTGCACCCACACACACACACACACACGGCACAAACAAAAAAAAACGCTCCCGACTGACGGTCGCATTCCGTTCTCAAATAAAGTCCTCAAAGCCTTTTCGAACCACGAGTCTCGAGATGCAAAAAGTAAAATAGCAAAGCATGCTGCATCGACGCTGCCTGCCGGTTCAGGTACACCGGAGATGTCATGAGAGTTTGCGGTTTGAACTCCGTTTGCGAATGTAAATGTTGTGCCAAGGAGACGAGCCAGCGTTTGTGGCGGCAGGAGGGCAAAAAAGGGGCTGCTTCACCGTCACATGTCACATGGGCTGCTGTCGAGCATCGAGCATGCATGTGTGCGTGAGACATCCATCCAGCACGGGAACGCACACGTCGCCACGGAGCCACCAGTTCTCGTTGGTCGTAATAAAATGAAACAAATTTGAATATTTAATTAAATCCCTTTCAGCCATTTGAATGCCTGCGAACACGTCGCATGCCCGCACACTGCTGGGGGACGAAAAACACTCCATCATTGTCCAGATGCTGGCGTTGCCCGGGTTATGGACGTGTTGGGTTTGCATTCCGGGTATTTTTTTTTGTATGTTTCGGAAACATCACTGAACAGTTGTCGACATGTTCGTTAAAGGAGAAGGCTCGGCTTGTATCCTGAGAGTCAAAATAAAACAACAAAAAAATCAAAACGCTTTGAACGCTGGTCGTACCACAGCTTTTTTGCGGTGATCTACTCAAACGCATACTTGCCAGGAACGCGTTGACAACGGAACGGCCGAATCGAATAACCATCACTCTCGTGTCGATGGTGCGTTTTTGGAAAACACGGTCTCACCGATGACAGGCAATCAATCATGCTGCCGCTGCTGTCCCACGTTCGGTTCGGCACGCATGCAGCCAATCCCAATCGGGTCGAGCCCACCGTCCGGGGTTCAGGTATCACAGCGTCCCTGGGCGCAACAGCATCTTACACCGAACCGCAAAACCCACCACACCACCAGGTGCGTAAGTGCAATGATAAATGGGCTGCAGCCAGCACCGGGCACTAGCCTCCGGGCACTGGGAGGCCTCTGCCGGCCGCCGGCCCAAGACGAGATGAAATGTGAAACCGCACTGGAAACTGGTAACTACATTTTGATGTGGTTTCAATCAACCCGAACCCGGTGGGATTAGACCGCACGCGGGGTGGGACGTGGGTGTCATCCCCTACGGGAAATGGGTTCATTTACCGCACCCAGCCCGCTGCCGTTTCGGAATCGGACGGTGAATTCAATTTCGTCTCTCAAATGATCCATTAATAATTCCTTCATAACTTGACCACCATCGGACGCAAAGGGTTTGCGAAACCGAATACCATTTGCAGTAAGAGTTCGAACGATATTGCGAGCGGGAAAAACGAGAACGAGAAGTGTCAATTTAATCAATGCTTCAGTGTGTCTGAGTGTGGCGCATAAATTAATGAATGCCTGGCACGTCTGATGCATGGAAAAGAACGTTCCGATGCATATTTTATGTCCCCTATCTTGACCACCTATTTACTCTATCAATATCGCTCGTTCAGACCGTACCGATCGGGGTTTCAAAAACGTCTGCATGAGAAACAAATCACTTCGGCAACAAAAAATAAAAATCTCTCTGACTCTGACGTCAATAAAAATGAAACAAATCAAAAGGAATACAATGGAAGCGTGTTTTTTTGTGTTGCTGTTGAACGTTCAAGACACACGCACAAACACTTAAGGGAACAGGGTGGGAAAAAAAACAAAGCTATAAAAATATCGTTAGGATATCCTTACGTTCGCATTATTCGCACTGTACCGTCCGTTCCAGTGAGTCGTCGTCGTGGCGTGGTGGAATCGAAAATTGGGAATAAAAAACAATTTTCATCTCCCGGCGTTTGTGTGTGCGCGCCACTCGCGCGACACACCACGCACGATTCCACGATATAAAAGAACAAACGCAAACGCAAAATCGTTTTACCATCACACGACGACGACGACGGCACGATTTGATGTTACAATTTCGGGCAAAGCAGCGGGCAAATCGTTTTACTGGAAAATCTTACACATCGCGGCCGAAGCGGCTGAAATAAATGTTTTTTTTCTTCTCTCGGCTCGGAGATGGGAAGGGACGCGAGTCACAGGAACCGAACGAAGGCAGCATGCATCTCTCATCTGGAGCTCCCAGGCGCTCCTGTCAAGGCGTGATTGTGACGTCTCTTTTGTGAGGGGTGTGTTTGTTTGCGTATTAGAATTGCGCAAAAAAGGGAAATGAAACGAAAATTACAATAAATGAAATCGTTTTCGTGTGTGCCTGTGCCGAGGAGAACGAATTCGATTCAACTCGTTTGATGGGGGTTTTTTTTCAAAAAAGGTGTTTGTCGAAAACAATTGTCTCAAACCATGAGCCCTAGTAAACTTGTAGAGTTTTGGTGTTTATGGAAAATGGAAGATACATTTTTGAAGCTATTTGTTAAAACCACATCGATTTTTTTTAACTTTTCCTAGTAGAAAAACACACTCAAATACCTTACAACAGTAATGTTGAGAATGTCTTCGGTGAAACAATAAAGAACCGAGAAAAAAATCTACCTCTAAGTGATTTTTTGTCACATCAATACCATCTTTTGGACACCCGTACAACTCGGCCGCGTCACCGGGTGACATCTCGATCCGTTGCTGAGCTCCCGTCCACTGTCCTCCAGCGGTTGAACTGGAAACGAGCACCGTTTGGGATCGATTTTCACTTCTCCAATGTACAGCCGACGACCAGCTCGAGCACCGATCAAGAAACGATAAATTTGGTACGTGGCAAGTTGAGGTACCCGTGTCGCCGTTTCGACAAGACGACACCCAAAATGACGGGTCCTGCTCGCGCCGCTAAACGTTCGCCGGTGGTAAGTGAAAACCCGAATCCTTGGCAGGGAGGGGGGGGACGCGACGGGACGCGAGGCGTAGGCGAACTCTATCAGTACCGGTCCCGTTGTCAGCTTTTCGGACGGGCATGACAGGACAGGATGCGATACGGTTGACCTGCGTGCGTCACCCCACCGTTCGCCAGACGCTGCTCCTGCGCTGCACACCCTTCTCCGATGGGCAACCTGGTCCGAGCGTTCGAGCATCCGGTTACAGATCAGATTGCCGGGTGACACCGAAAGGACGAGGTCATTCGAAGAAAAGGGCCGCGGGCAAACCGAGCCGAGCACGAGACAGAAAAAAATCGCTAGCGAAATAAAACCCGGTCTCCGAAAAACGCGGGTCTGATTATCGGATTGAAATCGTGTGGCCGGATTCGTGATGCATGAGGAAGGGAGAGAGAGAGAGAGAGAGAGAGAGAGACCGAGAGGATAGGGAGTGAAAGTGTGCCCGACATGCCCGGCCAACCAAGTGACAGCGAAGGGAAATGGATTTTCCGGCAACGGAGCCGTCAAGAGGATCCGGTTGTTTCGAGTGACAGTTCGTTGTGTCGCGTTTTGCGCCTGTTTGTGTCTGGCAATCGGAGCCACCGTTGCTTTTTTTTGTTGTTGTTGCTGTTGCCTCTTTGCCTCTCCCCGTGCTCGATGGCGTCGATGGAGGGTACAAAACAAACCCATCCCGGAACCTGTCAATCGTTTGACAGCACAAGAAAACGTTTGTGTTGTTTAATCTGCCATCATAACATTATCGCGTCGCGCGTCGACGAAATTTGTTGGCTTCATTTCGGGCATGGTTGTGTGAGTGATCCGGTTGGAGCGGTACGAGCGATTAAATATTCAATACAATACCAATGTCCAGAGGTTTTTTCTTTATGCTATCACTTGGGAAGACATCAATCCTTTCGAGTTCGTTGATACATACCTGCGGAATGGAAAAAAAAAATTATTAACATTTTGAACGTTAAGGAGCGAATTATTTTTTACCATATCTCGAAAGTATTCTTGAAGAAAACCCATTGCAACATTGCGATCACAAATTACACAACATAAAACCAGCACCGACGTCCGACATTCGACTACGGTGACCTCTCGCCACCTTTCGCCAGCAATCATGCAAACGGAACCGGGCAGCCCGTGGCATCAAACCGTTCCCAAAGGGACGCCCGAAACGAATCCTGATGAATATCCCACTAGTCAAATCAACCCATCAGGGAGTCAATTACATTTTCCCTGTGCCGAACGTGCCGGCCAACTCTGTCTCCGGTCCAGGTTGCGCCGCGAGTGCGAGTGTACGTATTTTCGCTACTTTCTTTCCATACGAAGCCATCCCGGCCGAAAGCCACGCCAAAAGGTATCGGTTATTTGTTCAGGCACATAATTTTCCGTTCCGATCGTTCCGATCCCGTTCCCGTTCGCTTCCCTCGCTTTGCGAGATTCGTAATAAAATTATCCTAATTCCATTTCCTGCCACTTTCCAGCTTAACCTAGTCCGGAACGGAGGTACCCCACCTGGGACGCGATGGAATGGTGGAAAACATGGAAAGCCAACTGTGCTAAAATGTTGTGTATCTTTCCTATCCGCTCCGTCCCTCTAGTCGCCCCAGTACAACCACTAACCAGCCCTTCGGATGGTTTGGTTGGA
>JXWZ01004031.1:0-15407 GCA_000956215.1 Anopheles farauti No. 4
GAGTTTCAAAAACAAGTCGCGTAAATTATTAATTGAATTTACTTGTTGTTTTTTCTGATTGCAGTCAGTTAAAATGTTATTTAAAATGTGGATTTATAAAACTTTTGTTATAAAAGTAATCCAAGCAATCAAATTACGGGTGCATTAAACTTTGTTGGAGCTTTCAGTCCAGTCATATTCATACTTAGAATCTCTAATATCTCAACCATTTAATGGCATATTTTGTCTGCTAATTTTTTAGGATAAAACACATGTGACTCGTCTGCTTCGTCTTCGTTTTCAACTGGCAAAGTTCGTAACCACACATCTTGCGTGCGTCACAGCTGTGAAGAAGGTAAAACCCGACGACGAACCGTGACCGATGTCACTGTGGTCGTTTGTCGCGAAACGTACGAACCAAGAACGCCAAAACGAGAAACCTGCTTTGCCCATTTGCGTTGCTCTGCTTCCCAATCACGGCCACGAAGTGAAGAACAAATGTTGTGTCCGAACTTTCCCACCAACGCCACCGGCCACCGGAGAGGCTAATGAGCAGGCGAATTTGAAATTTTTGAAACCTGTCCCGGTACTACGAAACGTTCGTTTGTGCGAAGGAGGGGTACGAATGAGGCTTCCATATTAGGGTCGGTTCGGAAGTCGGCTATGGCGAAACTCCCACGGAGCTGTCCAAATCTTCTGGGTAAAGATTCTGATCATGCTTCAAAAACGGTAGAAACGATTTTCACGATAATCTGACAACAGCCAGATGATGACTCAGAGTGATTTTTCAAAATTAATCCCATTTATTTATCACAATGGCAAAAAAAACCTCGAATCTTCTGGAACCTGTATTTTTAGGCATCTTCATGAATTTGTAGAGCCACAGAATAATGTCCAATTGTCAAGTTATACTCTTACTAATTTATAAATCATGTTTCTCTTCTATTTCCATGGAGCGATTAGTAATTTTTTACATTGAATAAAATGAAATCGCCGATACAGAAAAATTAAAATTCCTCCGAGAAGAAAACATCAAGAATGATATTTTTAATTTTCTTCAGCAAATAAGTTCGAGAAAAAATCGAAATTTGATTTAATAAGCAGACGATATATAGTTGTGGAGGAAAATTATCGATACGTTAAAATTTCCATTCACTTTGATCAACGCCAGTACAAAGTTTGAACCCACCTGGTTTAATTTTAGTTTTCAGCATATGAGTAGATCAATTTAGTGATATTTTTAAAGACGTCAAAAACAGGTACGTACCTGAAACGAGAAGAGAAAGAAAAAAAATAAAAATTTGTTATATAAGAAAATTATTGTGTTAAAAATTAAATTAAAATGATTTTCGAAAATTGATAAAATTCAACATTGTACACGATTTAATATACGAGCCCAATCTAATTGAGTCTCCAACTGAACCATGAAAGAGTTCATTCGCTTCGAGATGAAAGCAAACTAAAAATAAATAATAAAAAAAAACAGCATGTGATGCACATAACAATGCACTCACACCAACACGCTAACGAAGGCGTCGCGCGCACTTCTTTCCCGTAACGACCCACAACCTCGCGGCCGTTCGCGCTTATCAGCGAAATACGCGAACCGGCTCAAACCACGCGTCATCCACCGCCGATCGGGAGTCGGTCATGAACCTGATTCGCGTCCGCTGGGCCAACCCCGCCCCGCACCCTCCCACTGTGTCAATCACACCGACCCGGCCGAGACACTCGTGACAGCAAGGCTGTGTGCTTTCCAGTGCGCGTGTGAGTGTGTTGTTGGGAGAGAAAAAAAAATGTGCAACGCGATGCACCGCGAATGTGCATCATATCGAGCGCGATGTGCGCGGAACGAAACGAGAGCGGCACCAGTTTTGTCCACCCTTGTGTGCGTGTGCGTGTGTGTGTGAGTGTGCTGAAGCGAAGGAAAAGAAGGAAATCCAAGATCCAATGAAATATATTATTAAACACACCGCACACCAGTTCTTTTCCCTTCGAACAGCAAATCGAGGAGGAAAGATCTCGCGATCGCAGCAGCAGCAGCAGCGGTCATGAACCTTTTTGCATGCATGATACGCACACACGCAAACACACACTGCTGTGCATCTTCTCATGCTGGTACTAAAGGGCAACACTACACTCATCGACGGACAACGGCAGCGGTTCGTTGACTCATGAGGGCCTCCGTGTCCCACCCACCCGGAGACCCCGGGAAAAAGAGAGAGAGAGAGAGACAGAGAAAGGGAGGCTTTGTGACGCTGCCCTAGTACAGATACGGATCGGGACTGTGGGGACCTGCTGCTCCGCGTCCCTTTATTCGCTGTTATTTAATCGGTCCCATGCTGGGGCGTGCCCATTTAATAATCTCTCAAACGCTGCCTTTCTTCTAGAGGCGGAATTTATTTTTCTTCCATATTTTATTACAAATTTACAACGCACGTTTACAACAGAAATCCAATGCAATTGGAACAAACCGCGTACATCGTCCGCTTCGTGCGGATGATTGTTCTAAGAATAACGTTTACTAACCCAACTCAGAATGTGCACATTGTGCATACGCGATGCACCAGAGCGATATGCAAATGCGGGCATCGCATAGAATGCAGTTCGTGCAAGCGCTCGGCAAAAAAAAAATGCAAGAAGAACGCAGCGTATTTTCGTCAGAAGTTTATATTCGTCCCTAGTGAAAAATACAAACAGAATGTTGAGTAGCAAATATCAATCGACTCTTACTCACTAATTCTGTTTTCCTTTCGTGTGCCAAAATTTAATTAAAAACATAAATGTTTAAAAAAAAAATCGATCATATTTTATGGTAGCCCATAGTTGACTATGCAAAATTTCTTTTGGAAATTTTGGGATTTCGATTATAGTTTGCGTAATTATCATACTCATATACAATACGTGTATAATTTCTAGAATATCCTTTTCATTAAAATTAAGTTAGAGAAAAAAAATTAAAATATAAAACAATTTTAATTGACGAATTCCCATAAATAGTATCAAAACGTTAGTAAATGAAAAAACAAAAACAACTAAAAACTCCCGCATTATGAACAAATAAATATGTACAAATCATTGTGAGACAAATGTATCACACATATTGAGCCAAATTGAAAGATATTTAGCTAAAAAAAATAAGACATCTAATGGAAAGATTGCAAAATTGACACGAAATGTGAAATTATAAAAACAAAAATAAATCTTTCAGGAAGTGCACATGAAATTTATATTATATCTGACTATGTAGAAATTATTTATTAATAACAAAAAAAAATGACGAAATCGGATATGTTTCCGGAAAACTTTGTTGAAGCCTTTTCCACTCTATTACTCCAACACTCACGTTACTCACGGTTACGCTAAAACGCTACTATGGTTTCATCAAAAAGACTATTTTTAATATCAACAAAATAATAAAAATATACACAATTAGTAAATTAAAAATTTCAACATTTTGAAAACATTTCCAACACGTTTTGGTGGTTTACAATTTTGCTCTCAAAGCTTCACATTTTAAGGCTCGAGAGAGAGCACCCTTCCGTCACTTGCTCGCGATCGGGAAACTGCAACAAATCGGGCAGAAAAAGAAGGAAAGGCAAGACGAAAAAAAACGAGCCAGGAAAAAAAATGTGCCAATTAAGCTGAACGATTTATTTTCCATACAATCGACCCGCCGCCGTGGCGTGTGGCGAAATGTATATCACTTTCACTCGACGCCGAAATGGCAAATATTTATGACCCTCTGTAGGCTTCCTCCGCCCTTCCTCCACCGTACCCCTCCCCATCGTGGCAGTTTTCCACTGCATTTTTCCCACCTCTTGGCTTGATTTTTCGTCGCGTCGAGTGTCCTATTTATTTTATGGAGTCACCCTTTTCCTTTCCACGCGCGAGCGGATGCCGCGTGGCGTGGGAGGTGGGTGGCAGCTTCGTTCATGCCCCGCTTGTTGGCAGCCAAAGGCAACCTTCACCGTCGGGCGATGTTGCATGCTTCTTCTGGGGGCCTCGTTCGGCACCGTTGCCTGCTTCGAGACGTTATCTTTGGGACGGTGAAATTGCCCTTGGTAACCTCGGCGGTCTCGTCGGTCGGTCGGAGATCGAACTGGGGGTTTTACTTTCTCAAATGTCACTTTCCTCGTTCGGTGGGAGTGTGTGTGTGTGTGTTTGTTTGTGCTCGCAAGGGGTCAATTCGATTCGATGTCGTGCCATTGAGATGTAATTGATCAAGTTCAGGGCGCTTGTGTGAACGCTGCTCAGGCACGTTTACTTTTCCCATTCAATTTCTCATCAGAATGAGGTGAGATTTGTACACCGCAAATTTGTACTCTTTATAATGTGATTATTCCCTACAAGAAGTATATATTTTCACCCACTATTTCACTGCTGTAGAAGCAATTATCCAGAAAGCATTCAAATAATTAAAAATATCGAAATTTACTTTAAATAAATAAAATAAATTTGAAACAATAAATAAAGTCTAAAAACTAAATAATACTAACAATATTTATAGAAAAATAATACAATATTGGAAATACAAATATATATCAATACAATGGGAATGAGTTTCCTTACTGAGCATATGGAGGGCTTTTTTCGAAGCACGGAAGCAAATGAATGTTTTCTGTTATCATTTTAATTTACATTTTTTTTATTTTTTACAAAATTGGATATTTTATTCAAACCACAGGTTGCAATAATTGAAGAAAATGTTGGAACACAACAAAATAAAATCTCTTAATTTCAAACTCGAAGAAACTATGGTTGGTTCGACTGCTTTTAAATGGCTTATTGCCTGATCAACACCGGCTGAGAAGCGACCAGCAAACACGCGAAATTTGTGAATGGCCGTCGAAATGCATTTTTTGAATGCACTTTTTAACGAGCAAGATAAACGATCATCCCCGATCGATCTCCCATATGGCGTCTCCTCTCTTTCCTTTCTCTTTCGAAGACAACAAAAAAAAAGACAGGAGGTGAAAGCATCAGGGCGACGGAGTTATTTTCCCGCCCCGGTCGGCGTTCGATCCGAAACACGATCGCTAAGTACAATAGCTCTACGGAGCAGCAGCACCAATACCACTACCACCACCGCACGCGTTTGGCCGATATGGGTACGGATAACACACGCGTGAATATTACACACGGCACAGAAACGGAAATAAAACGAAGGTAAATTTTGAAGCCAACAAAAAAAGCGGCAAAAAGTTCAACAACACCCCTGAGATGCTCATGATGCTAAACGCCTCTCGTCCACCCCTACCGTCGCGTGAAACTGACGGCAACGACACCCATTTGCTACCCCGTGACCCACTGGCTTCCACTCCCGATCCCCAACGGTGGCCGCAAGTCATTCACCGGCCGACGAAACTTGGAGCCAAAAGGTAAGCGGCAAAAATGCCACCACCAAAGCGAAGAAGATATAATAAAAAAAAACCATGAAACCTGGTGGCGGCATTCAATTTCTCCTGCGGTTCATCGAACTTACCTCCCACCTCCGTCTTGAGCGCACCACACATGAGGAACATACCGAAAAGCCACAATGGACGTTCGTTGGAGTGTTTTTCCTGCACACTTTTTATTGTTGATAATATTTCGTTCCTTTCTACCGTCGTTCTTTTCTCTCGTCCAGTTGTTTTTATCTCTCTGCTACTACTGTGTCTCATTCACCCTTTCTCTGCATCTATCTCTTTTAAATATTCCAATTTTATTTCTATCTTTCCTGCTTCTGTTCTCTTTTCTGTAATTTTTGTATTAATAGTACTTTGATTTTAATAATATTTTTGTTTTACTTTTTTTTTGTTCCCTTAATACCGTTTTGGTTCGATGTTTACATACGACAGCAGTGGGAAAGATATTAAAATGGGAGCAACATTTTAGTGTAAGTTACGAAATGATAGTAAAACGTACGAAAACAAAAAAAACGAATAAAAATGAAAAGAAATCCAATATTCCAAGAGTAACAACATAATGAACGCTAATTTAAATTTAAAAAAAAAACAGAATAATTTCGAATAATCCAGAATTATGGCTAATTCAGCAACAAAACAAAAAACAAAAACTGAACAACTGGAGCGAACTTGTTAACAACACGAGCAAAATAGACCATCCCAAGCGCAATTCGCTCCCCCGCACGCAAGCACATCCAAGCTTTAAGAAAGCTACCAAAGCTTCCGCTCCAGCGAAGGGTGAAGAGGAAAATGAACATGAAAAAATCCGCCCCACCGCACAAATCACACCCAAAACCCACGCAACACGGCCACACACACCCTGAACACCGTTTCCCTTTCAGCCGTATATCGCCGTTTCGCTTTCATCCATCTTTTTCCACGGCTGCGATTCCGGACCGGTGCTGCCCTCTTGCCGTGGATGGCGGAAAACAGTTTTATCCAGACGCTTGCGGCCAACAGAGGGCGCCAGCAGTTACTTTCTCTCGCCGTGGAAAATGCTCTCCCGTGCGGTGAAAGAGAGCTTTGTATGGAAATGGGTTTAAATTGATCACTTTTCAAACCAACGGCCGATGAAAACGTTGGACGTTGGAATTGTGCTAAAAATGCTCAAAAGCAGCGTCCATTTTCTCTCCAATTTCTGATCATTTATCATAAAAAAGACATTTTTATCTACATTCAAAAGACATTGAAACACAATCGCCTAACTTTTACCAATTTTGTTCGACTAAATATAATTTTAATGTCACAAAATTTTCCAGATCGTATAAAAGGTTTCTTTACAGTTGGATAATGGGATTTTGAGATGATTTTTCAAGACAGTTTCCATTTCAAAATGAATTCAACGAGGCACCAATGATAATTTATTACAACTTTAAATTATTCTATTAAATAAATGATCATAACAACAAAGCTCCGATAAAATTGTTAAATCATAAAAATTAAATTAAATTCAAAATATTCGACAATTCATTTGCTTTAAATTAGTAAAGCATTATTTTCACTTCATTTACGATTTATTAATCCATACTAAATCCAACAATACAAGAACAATTAAATCAATGCCTCTTTGTCCAAAGAGATGTAGCATGGTTATTTCAAAAGGTGCAGGGATTAAAAATAGATTAAAGAAAGCTTTAAATTCCCCGCCGGATTACCGGCCCAAATCTAATTTAACGCTTTCGCAGTAACTCCCTCACCTCCCAACGTTTGGTGTTTGTGTATAAAGTTATCGTATTTAAAAAATAACCATCCAGGAAGAAAAAACTTTGTTTTTTAAAGCGTAAACACGCCGCGTGCGGCTGCATCACAACACCGTTTCAAACAACAAAAGCCAAGAGAATGATCAACACCACACTAGGGCGCTACAGAACGACACCGAGCCAGCGAAGAAACGTGCATATCGGTGGTGCCGAGGTAAGGTAACGGAGAGAAATAAATTCGGCAACGAGAACAAACAACAAACACCGGGTGAGAAGCCTGCTCCTCCAAGTGCCATCCAGCCAACACGGTCAGCTGCCGCTGAGAGCGCTCGAAGTTGGTCCTTCAATCCTCACGGTAAAGGTCACGGCAAACCGACAACAACAAACATATCCACCAACACCATCACCGCAACAGCTCGCTTCTCGCTCGGGGTCGCTAATGTCACCGAACAGTTTAGCAATTTTTACAGCCCCGCGAATAAAAGGAAAAAAACCGGGACCGTGTCCCGGTGCGTTTGCCAAAATATTGCCGCGTATGTGCCGAAAAATGTGCCCACCTCCGGGGAAGGATTGTTTTGGGAAAAGCTTTCGCTAATGTTTTACCAACACACAGGGCAATCGGGGCCCTGATGGTCTCGTTTGTTTTGACAGTTGTTTATTCGCCCGTCGCCAGAAGGTCGAAGTAGGTTTCGGAGCGAAGGAAAGTTGGTACAAAAAAAAAAACAAAAAAAAAAACGCTTCAAGTTGATGTATTGATGCACTTTTCAGGGGTACTTTCGTTCACGTTCCAGCCGTCCCGCAATTGCACCGCTGGTACGGCACGCACCGAACCGGCCCAAAGTGGCCCAAAGTTTCGTCGCCGGGTGGGAGCACCAGGTGCTTTTTCCAACCTCCTCAAGGTCACACAAGTCCGAAACTCGTGCCTGACCGTGCCCGAAAGCGCATCGGGCCACGTTTAAGGCCACACAAAGTCAAAGTGAAGGCCAGTGTAAGCACACACACACACATACAGCCCGGCGACTGGGACGCTGATGTTGCTCCGGTTCGAAGGACCAACAATAATCCTTGTGGGGAGAGAGAGAGCGCGCGCGAGAGAAAGGGAAGGCAGTGTAAATCCAAGCCCTCCACCTCCTTGGCCGGCTCACCGTCAGGTTTCAACCCTTTCTAATGGCCTGATGGTGCATGGACCGAGCGCGGATACGACTAAAAACGGCACGAACGAACCTCTCGAAACTATTCGAACCAGGAGCGGGAGCGTTACGGTACGGCGAAAGCGAGCATCACAAAAACGGGCAAGGATCAATAGCCACACTACCACCGGCGTGTCGGAGGCGCACTGGTATGTGTGTGTGTGTGTATGAGTGGCACGACCCTGGGTGAAGGATAATTATACACATTCTCCAGCAGCAGCCGGATGGGTTTGCCGTTCGCTCGATTGGGGAGGTTATGGTACGGATTGCCCGCTGGTTTGTTTGGAAATAGTGGATGCACGCACACACTGCCACCGCAGCGCGCTTTCTTCGGCTGTCCTTGGGGTTGAAAAGTTAATTTAACCCAAGCCCACTGGGTGGAACGAAGGGACGGCAGGTCAAATCGGTAGGCAAATCATATTTTAATAGTTCACAAATTATCGGAAGTCGTTTGAAGCTTCCGAGCCGTGTCGGGGTCAGCGGAGTGTTTTTTTTTTTGGTAGTTAGTAGAAGATAAAGGAGAGAACGTTGGAACGAGCTAATTACTAGGTTTGAAACGTAGCCACATTAACCAGGACCACTTTGGAGGCAGGTTCCTCTGGTGGTCCCCCTTCATAAATGTCACGTTTGACGTCCAACAGAAATGAGTAGCTGTGAAATAAGTCCTGTAACTTGAACGGGACGTATATTAAACATATTATGAGAGAGTCTTCTTGGAATATACATACTATAGTGCTCCTTCCCTAATAGATTCTAATACAAAAAAAATCGATCAACTTCTCAGACGTAAAAACGCTACCGTGTCAGCATTAAATCTTCAACGTGCTTGGACACCTGTGACCAAGTTCGGACGCATCCGTACCGAACAAGGTGTGTGAATTATTTTTGCCCATTTTTTTCTCTTCTTTGCACGCTTCATAATTTTTGCAAACGAAATCCGTGGCAAGGCGCAAGAAAAAAAAACATACACACACCGAAAACCAGTCCCCCACTTGGCACTTCACGCTCGTTAACCGATGCCCATTATTAAATGCTTCCGTATCGGCCGCCACCGTCACCTTCACGCTGCCGAAGCGAGAGCAGCGCGTCATCGACACGAGTCGGGGCGCTCTTCCTGATACGATCAACGGCGCGGTGTTGAAGCTGCTCATTTGCAGCAAATCTTATATAGTTTGCGATGACGAGGTGATCATTCGGCAAACATTTGACCTTGTCCGTGGAGGTGTGCGGGGCGTGATTTCAGTGTCAGGAACGGAAGGCAAGGAGGAGCATTATGGAGGCGCCCGGTAGTTCCAAAAGAAGTAGAGAAGCGCATTGCATGATCGGACGTTGTATCTTCATAAATAACTTTTATTGGGCATCTCAAAAATAATATTAGAATATCGCAATTATCGCATAAGAATTACTCATCCGGACGATTCAAGAATCAAGAATCAAGAATCAAAGCTAGCAAGGAAGTTTGACCATAATAATCCCTGCAATAAAGGAAGATTATTTTAATGCTCTCAATCGACCATCTTTTTCCAGAGGCACCACACTCTCATCCCCTAGAAACTCTGTCAGTCTTTTTTAAAATAATAAGAGACTTGTCGAGAGACTAGTAATGATGAAAACTTTGAAATGGAGAAACTAATTGCAATATTTGAAAGCTCCTAATGGCTACTACAGTAAGAACCTAGACGTAATCGGTCAAACATTAACATACTCGTTTCAGATTTCCGATGTCCTCAAGATACGAATTTTAATGGATGTTGCACCCCGAAGAAAAAACAAGAACTTGATCTTGATCCTGAAGATCTTGCTCGATTTTGAATGCAACTAAAGAGGCTACTCACCTAAATCCGGCATGGAGCTGGACGGTTCCTCGTGCCCTCCGCCACCTTTGGACATCTTCAGTGGCGGTGGCGGTGGAGGAGGCTGCATTGAGGTTACGTGCTGGTGATGATTGTTAGGCTGCTGTTGCTGCTGCTTACTGCTTGAAACCGTTGTCGTAGAGGTAGCCTGCGTTTGCGGCTTGTAGATGGAAGCACGCTCGTTCGATACGAGGATGGTGGTCGTGGTCGTAATGCTGCTGGAAGTGTGCGGATGCTGTACTACCACCCCGCTACCACCACCAAGAGCAACTCCATCATCACCCTGCGCCGCGGGAGAAAGGCGTCCTTGGTGAGGAGAGCTACGGCCACCGTTTGCAACGATGATGCTACTGTGCTGCTGCTGCTGGATATGATACCGTCCAGCGTTCTGTTCCTCTTCCCGCACCGCATCGTGCTCCTGGTCATCGTCCAGGTCTTCGTCGTCCTTCGTTTCACCGTGTAAACCGTCACGTCGCTGCTCCGCTGGAGCAGGTTGATAAAAACGGCCATCTTTGATCACGTGTACTCCAGGACCGGCGACCAGGACGCCGCACTGCTGCGGCTGTTCCTGATCGTGCTGGTGGGCTTTGGACACGATCTGTATCCTCGCCAGCATGTGGTCCTGGTCCTGGTCGGATGTTCGCCGCAGGGCCAGTGGTGGAGGAGCGGCATTGGATGTGGGTGACATCGGACCGCGTAGTCCGAGGGCAAGTTTGAGCGTTTTCTTCGGTGGCAGGTGCGAGATGGGTAGCTGTTGTAGCGTCGTTGACGGTGTGTTGGTGACCGATGCTGCTCTGGCGACCGTCCGAGCCCCGTAAACGATGCACTGATTCTCGTTCAACACCAGCGTTCGCACCTCACCAGAGGGAGCTGACGTTGGGGGTTGTAATTTGTCCTCCGCTTCGATGGCCATCAAAGCCTCCATATCGTCCCCATTCCGCTGCTGTTCGTGGCCGACCGAGGGGTCATCCTCGGTCGTAACTCCACGGGAGTCTTCCGACTTGATCAGGATCTTCCGGTCCACTCCATTGCTACCGCCGCTGCCACCCGCTCCGTTCACGCTTCGAATACAATGCATTCTTCCGCAGGACTGCAGCTGCTGCTGTGTCAACGACACTGTTCCGCGAATATCGTTTAGTTCTGTTTTGGTTTGACGTTTTGAAAATGTCACTCACGTGGCACACACACACACACTCTCGTCGATGTTTGTCTACTCTCCCTGTAATCCACACCGTACTTGTCACTTGCACAACATTTCAATATCGTAACGCACTTTTGGGCAATGTTTGCCTTATTTTCTCGTAGTTATCAAACACACTATTGCTTCCGTACAACTCAAAAACACTACACTAATACACACGCACTGACACTAACTGCCCGGTTCCTCGTCTGCTCCTCCTGGTCACCGCAATGTTACGGAAACAAAAGGCAACGGTCGGTGAGAGGGAGGGAAAAATGGGGGAAGAAGGGGCTCTCGGAGACACACACGCACACACGCCTACACCGGGAGCTCATACGACTAGCAGCGCCACAGTCACATCCATTCGTAGTAACCGGAGTAGCGGAAGCAGCAACAGCCAGCTTCGACACGGCCAACTTCGATGACGCACGCACGTCATTCCTCCAACTGGAGAGGATATATGCTGCGGTGGGGAGGGGATATTCGTTAGGATTGTTGCTGCCTCTACCCACACACGGACACGGAACACAACACTGCCAATTGTTTCAACCTGGAACAGGAGCGCACGGTATGTATATCCTTTGGCGGGAGGTTAGAAAAACTCAAGGTCTACTAACCGAGAGGACTCCCCCACCCCGTCCGTCCGCCGCTGTCAGTTTAAACACTCCAGTTCACTTACACCGAAACCCCTCACGCACACACGCCCGTTTGTTGTCGCTAACGATGTCAGGTGTTGGTGAAGTATTTACTTTAGTTGTGTTGTTGTGGTTGTTTTTGTTGGTGGCTTGACCATCCAGGGAGCAGTGTTGACGTTTGATGATGCTGATGATGAGCATCCCTGTGGGCGAGAACCAAGGCAGGGGGATGATTTTGGTGTTGAAAATTATATTCTTTTGTTTCACTTTCACTTTTCTCGCTGTGATCCGCTCTCAGACGTATTACAAAAAAAAAGAACAAAAAACACAGTGAGTGCCTTTCCGTGTTGCTGTGCTACTTCTTTCTATTTGCCCGCGCGTTTTCTTCGCCGCTGCATTCACCGCCGTAATAACCTTTGCGTTGGATCCTTTCCGTTGGCGTTTCGGTTTTGTTGTTGTTACAGTGTTGCCGGAAAAAAGAAGTTTTCGCACGCCCGCACACAAACCACACGCGTCTGCTCCACGTGCTATTTATTGCGCTACTTGTACAAGCAATTTAATAGCATTCGTTCCGCATTCGGCAGGCCGCAAAATACACTGAGCATACACCCGATTAGCTCAACAACGTTACCGCCGCGCCACAGCAAAACGCCAGCGGAGGAACGAGCCGAGTTTTCTTGCGTCAACAACAAATCGACGAACACACACGCATACGTACGATGGTGACTATGAGAACAGAAGTGAGAGGGAACAGGGAGAGCGAAAGAGCGAGAGAGAGAGAGAAAGACGTCGACCGACAATCTCGCGGCCGAGTTCGCCTGTCAAACGCGGCCGAGTTCAAGGTCAACATTTTCGGCAATTCAACAAAAAAAAAGCGCCGCACCAACGGCTGGCACCACTACAACCAGCGGCACTCGTGTCACCCAGCGAACTCACGCTGCGACTCTTCCGCATTTCGCTCTCAAACCGACCGTGCGGGAGAGCGAAACGGAACGGGTGCCGCGCGGACGAGCGAGTGAGCGAGAGGGTGCGAAATGGTCGTGGCCGTGAAATCTGCTCGCTTTTGTTTGCTGCACGAGGGGAAGGGGAAAACCGGGGCACACGGAAAGGTACGGAGCGGGAGCAAACGTAACGCACACATACACTCACTCACACTACTGGCCCACTACCCTCTCTTTCTTTCCCGCCTAACTATTGTGCGATTGTACTCGTTCTTCGCACCACTCACTCTCTCTTTCTCTTTCTTTACCCGTGCGCGCGCGGCACGAGGCACTCACCGGGAAGGTACGCGGGAGCGAGAGAGCAGCAACACGCGGGCACTCGACCGGGGGCTATGCTAATCAGTCAGATTGACGTCGATTATTTTGGCCTACTGCTGCTATTGCACACATATTGCTTTCGTTGCAAAAATTAAAAAAAAAACAAACAAATGACTCCACGCACCGACAACCGTTCGACAAAAAGAAGCAGGTTTTGGGGTGTACCGGCCGTGTGAAACAGTCGAAATAGATTTATGCAAATTTCCTGTTACACCCCGTTACAATGCTGAACGAGGTGGGGCCGGGGGGGGGAGGGCGCGCGAGTCGTCTGTGCGGATCACTGACAGCCGCTATGGCGCGTGACGCGTGTGCCAAGGCCTCAAGGCCAACCGGCAGGCAAGGCATGCTCGGAGGGAAGGCGAACCTGAACTGCCACCTATTGTGATTGAATCCAAACCCGGAACATTGTCGGAAAGGTTCGCTCTTGGAGTGACCCATTGATCTACTGTGCGAGTTGGTAGCTACTTACGATACAGCTGGCTGTGGGTATTAGTACCCATCGGCGCTATTTAGCTACTAATATCAGCAACTACAGTAGATCAACCTTTCTACCGCACATGGATGAGATCTCATCTCGTCCGGTACACCTTCTTCCCCGCTGCCGGGTGGCGCACTCCTCACCAGTAGCAATAGGGGAACAAAAAAGGCTACCAACACAGCCAACGCCGCGGTGTGAAACAACAAACACTCCCAGCGGTACACGGGCGGTACTCACATCGGGATCGGTTTGTGGATGCCCCGTGCAGTTGCCGTGCACGCGGATGGCGTCCACACGGCCTTGGATGCCGCACGCGTCACGCGCCAAAGTGGCTGTGAAAGACACCCCCGAGTGTCGGGTTTTGGAAAAACGCGCCAGGCTGAAGTCCGAGCGAGCGCCAGCCAGAAGTGCAAGATAACGATGCAACTCCAACAGAAAATATAGATGTGATTAGTTCATTATTTATACGGTGTTGCAATCGCTGCAAGTTATTGTACTGCGGTGGCAAGTCCCATGAGATCTCTCAGACGGGGTTTCCATAGGCGTGACATGAAGAAAATTAATATTTCAAGAACTTATCCATGCAAACGGTTTGGTCCTAGTATATTTCTGATTGGAGCATCTCTTCTTGAACTATTTGTAAACATTGTTCCAACGTGTAAAACCTTTTAGAAATATACTAGCTTCTGGAAGGTTTATATCATAGTCTCTACCAGGAAATCCAACCAGATCTTCACAGACGTTTATGATATAAGATAATTAAGCTGCGGATCCCTTTCGTAGCGAATGAGGGCATTGTAGTATCATCTTTGTTGTACTAGTAGTTGGCTAATACCAAAAAAAAACTAAACATCTCTGTAATGCCTAAGACATACACTCGGTCTAAATCTGACGAAACACACTCGCAATAGGCCAATATTACGTTGCGTTTGGTGGCTCATAGAAACTAAGCTAATATTCCACCAAAGTCCCTACATATTCATAACCTAAGGTTGACTTTTTTAACCTATTCACGGCTTGACTTATTTGCTACAAAAATGTATATTGCCAGAACATTTTTCTCCAATTTTAATTATTAAAAGCTGTGCGATTCCGGAGGAAACGACCTTCGCTATATTTTATAGCCTACTACGGACATTCTGGATCGGATGCTAGCGCATAACTAGTGCATCCTTTACAAGGTCAACGCCAGTGTCCTTGTAAAGGACCACAACGTCTTGTTCACATGACTCAACGTTTATTGTACCATCACATGAGCTAACCAACTGTAGTGGAAATATGATGATTATGAACTATTTTTATTTATTCATATATTTGTTCTACTCTATTCCCTGATTATAGATTGATCTAGTGAAAACAAAAACGGAAGCTGTGCTGGGAAACCCCAGACGCTGATGACATTTCAAGCACACCGAGTTCATCCGTGTCGAATCGATAGCGCCATCGATCTAACGAACTCACACACAGTCATACCCAAACCGTACACGAAACAATAGAAATTGGAAAGTCAAATTTCCCCTTGTTGTTCAAATCTTCAAGAACAGGCCGCAATGAGAAAGAGAAGAAAACACTAGGCGGCTGAGTTACCACGCAGAAGAGGTCTCCTGCTCATGCCGACCGGAAACC
>JXWZ01004032.1:0-12877 GCA_000956215.1 Anopheles farauti No. 4
ACTACGACGCTGGGTTGATGGTGCCGCATTGCTCGGTGGTCCAAGGCGGCTGCAACGTAACTGCGGGTCTTATTAAGTGTCAATGGCACTTTTCCGATTTCAAAAGACACTTCGAAATCGATGCCACATTCTGTGTGTATGGATCGGGAACTACCCTCGAACCAGCCTGGTGACTGACGGTTGTTGAAGTGGCGACTACATCCGACGTGATTATTTGTCAATCGCGTGCCTTCATTGGGGAGATTTGCAGCTGCAGTTGGTTTGTTTTGTTTCGTTTTCAATGAAATGCTTCTTTTCGTAGTATTTATTTATAGAATTTCTAACGATTGCAGCAAATAGCGTGCGCTGGGTGTGGTTTTAATTTTAGTTTTATTTATTTCTTAATAAATAACCTATTTAAAATTCATAAGTGTTTCTCAACATAATACAGACAAAATTTTTCAGCTTGAAAGTTACTACTTACATGGGACTACTTACACATTCAATTAGCAAACATGAAGGAGGAAATGTACATTTCAAATAATTGTTTTTCGAGTTTGTTAACAATCTTAAGAGAAGACTTTTAGAATATAAGAATTATGAGATGAATCATAACACAGAACAAAGAGATTAACACGCGTAGAAACGCGTATAAAATAAAATTAGAGATAGATTTTATTACTTAAGTTGTTGGAATGGTATTTTGGTAGGGACACCGACATGGCAATACCTTCGTCACGACCTTACCGGAACTTTCTTTCCGTAGCAATTTTATCTAGTGCCAGATTAAGAACTAGTAAATCGTTACGTAAACAAGATACAATTATTTTGTAAATTTGTTGTCCTAATAAAAAGAAAGTTGATAACAAAAATGGAATTCAAATTTGGAAATATTAATTTTTTATTTAAGTCAACTATAACGATTATATTACATGGAATATAAACATGAACGTCGTAGATTTGTTTGAGCGCCTTGCAAAAAACGTTTATCAAAAGATTAATTTATAAGTTACAAAATGAACATTTTTTCATTGAATTTATTTCTAGACACATTTCTGCACAAAAAATTAAATTCATTAAAGGCAATTATCTGATAGTGTGCTACTTTTTCGATATTTCCCACACATGTAGGATCTCCATTTTCCCCCCAAACAACTTGCTTATCCTACATGCTCGATGCTTTTGTTGTCTACTACCGGAACAGTGCTACAACAGCCCAAGATTGATGAGCCTTGTATTAGAATTAGATCATGATTTAATGGAATATGAGATATCCATCCATCTTCTACAACAAGCCAACAACAGGAGCCGGAGCTCCAACTGTGTCTCCTCCGCTCCATCGCCCATCCCGTTTCGGGTTCGAGTTCGAGTGGGTATTAGCGGGTGCCATTTATCTCCGCAACCCATTCCATCCATACCACACGCCATTCTTCTGTGGGTTGGAAGCAGCTTCCGGAAATTTGCCTACTCCGGTTGAAAGCGAAAACGGCCACTTCACCGTGTGTGCTCATTAATGGTGCTGTGTGTGTGTGTGTGTGTGTGTGTGTGTGCCCGTCTGTGCGGTATTGTAAGGCGAGCGAGCTGAATGGTGGAAGATATATGACTCGGTAAAAGTTGACTTTCGAACTGCACAGTGACCTGCTCCGCTGTGCTGGGAAAACGAAATTTTAGTCAAATCAATTAAAGTTCCCACGAAGGAACGTTTTGCACACATTCCCGAGCTGCTCATTGCGGGCAAAATTTAATTAACACCGTTGGGAAATATTTGTCAAACGATTTTCGAGGAAACCCAAGGATAATTGGATGAGAAATAAAATACAATAATGAATTAAAATAAAGAAGATTCGTACATGCAATATAAGTTCCAAATAATTCGATCGTATTAAACCATATCAAAACATTTAAAGGAATTTTGTAGACTTAAACAACTCCTGGCTTAGTGCGCGAAGGTTGAACTCACTTCAAAGCCACAAAACCGCAGCGTTTCAATGCAATGCAAGTGATCGCTCTGTACTTCCGGTTAATACGAACCCATTCGGGTCGATGTGCTGGCCCAAGTGCTGTAGGTCATTGATTTATCGAACGCCACCACCCACTCACCCTCGCCCAACCTCACCCATTGACCTTCGAAATGGAGCTGAAGTTCCCCGTACGGTTTGAAAACCTCTGAAAAACCAAATGGGCTTCCAAGGGGAAAACCGCACAACATTAGTCACATGATTTCATTTAAAGGTCAATTAGAGGGACCATTATTTAAAAGGACGTCTTGCGTTCGTCGTGCCCAGCTTCCACACTCTCTCAGCCGGCAACCAACATTTGTCGGAGTCATCGTTTCCGTTTTCGCCACCAACGGTGACCAGTTTGTCGTATAGAGCAGATATTTAACTCCCATTTTTGCTACTGCCGGTGTTTTTTTTTTCGCTACTCTTTCCATTGCGTCCTGCGTCCGGTTTAGCAACGTCAAACTGTGTAACGATGGTCGAGTTGAAGAGCTACCCACTTGAACCGAGCTGCTCTTTGTGGCGATGAGGTGCCTTTCGCCGCCGGGGCGGTAGATGGAAAAGGGTCGCCGGCCGAGAGGGACAATTTCGGTCTGGTGATAGTATATCGCCACTCGGTTTCGAGAGGCTGTTGAATAGTGGAGTGACGTGCAACATTATAGGGTTTAATTCGGCGCTCGAACTTTGTGCATGCATCTTTTATGGACGTTGTCGAGAATGCCTTGTTTTACAGGAGCGCTCAGTGCGACGCTTATTGTAAAGGTGGGACGACAATTCAATGGACGTGAAGGACTGGTTTTTACAGTAACATCTAGCATGATACATTGATTTGAAATGTGAAAAACATCGGTCAAGCTATTGGAACTGAAGAACAAATTTCTGTTTTTTCTACGAATCAAATCATATGGTAATGAATGTATAATAACAGAACAATTTTTGTTTTGTGTTTTCGGATATTGCGAATCTAACGAAGATAACGAATCTTGATAAGAAAATTCATGCCTATCATGTTTCGATACATTTCTGATTTTTAACCCATTAAAATGAAGTTCTTAATGTCAGCTTCATACCATCAACGCCTTGTTGCTTGTGAACAGATGGATTGTAGACTTTTTTAGAATCACTTTTTATGGGAATTTGTGTTTTTATCGTATAACCATCATGTCTTATTTGAGTTGCGAGGTTTCAATTTGCGTAATTTACATAAAGGGTTTCTGTTTCTATACTTATCTGAATGCATCAACAATATGAGATATATTATCTTTTAAAACTAAATTGATGAGGTATGACAATTACACTTTAAACAACACTATATCTAGTCATTCCAATTTCATTCTTCATTTTTACTATACTAACAACACATACTAAAACCATTCCACACCATCCCTCTGTAAAGCTTTTGCTCTCTGTGAGTGAAGTCAAATTTTCCAACATACCGTCGCGAACTTCTCCACCAAGTACAGAATCCTGTGTTGCGTGGTTGCGTGCGAGTCAGTTTTACGAGCAAAACTCGCTCAATTATTCATAATTATGTTGAAACTTTCACTGATCTCATCAACGCGTTCTCGACGCCCGGCCCGAGTCGGGCCAAATCAAAAACTTTCACAAAGCGCTCCTTGGCTCGGAACTTCATTGTCCTAACCCATCCGGGCATCGGTTATGCTACCGGAGTCGGTGCGAAGATGGATATGACAATCTCCATTTTATTGGCTTTCGCGTTGGTGAAACTTTCAGTGCCTTTCGTTTGACGAGTAATGGTCGATAGATGAAGAGGAAAAGTTGTGCCGGCTTCTTTATGGCTGTTAAGCCATATGGAGGTTAATTATTGTACGTACATTAGTTGCTTAAGATTTATGAGAACATGTGCTATCACATACGAAAAAAAGTATTATTATTTCATATAAAATTGTACTTTTTCATGTAGCAGAACCACATCACAAATCGTATTTAATATATTTCGAATTATTTTAATTACAGAACTGCCTGAAAGCGGTCCAACCCTATGGACCGAACATACCCGTTACGAACCGGGTGACGTTCTTAGGGCGAACTGCACCTCCCAACCATCCAGACCGAAGGCCGAGCTAACACTCACCCTGAACAACATGGTGGTAAGCATTCATTTAAAATCCAAAATATCATTCAAAATCTCAATTTTTCCTAGATAGAGTGAGTGTGGTTTAATTTCATTTAAAACAAAAAAAAAAGCACTTCATTTCCGAGACGGTGAAACAGACGTTTGTTTGTCACGCTTGCAATTTTGGGTAGTTAAATGGATTCACCAAAACTCACAGATTCGCAAAGCTGCTGCAGCTGCTATTTTGAGTGAACTCGATGTTCGGACTAAAACGCCGGCGCTAAATAGAATTCAAATTTCCACACCATGATCCCGAACGCGGTCCACACAATTGTGTTGCGGGAAATGCAAAACTATATTGTATTTAATTAAATTGTGTCTGTCGGTGAGTGATGACGGACGGACATGACAGGTTGGAATAGTTGGCGCCGGCCTGAAAAGAAAAACAAAAATATGGGTGAAAATGTTTTAAACTTTGCCCTCGCACTACAAGCGTGTTTGTTTGGGCGAATAATTTATGTACGTCTGGTTTTGTGATGCAGCCCGCCGTTAAAGCAGCATTTCTTAAAGCGTCATAATTAAATGCTGCTTTTTCAAGAGGGCGACAGACATTATTCAAATTAATGGATATTTTGAAACAGTTTGTTCTTATGAGTTTGAATTAATTTATTACCCACAACCGAATCGCCTTGACCGCAAACTATACAGCGCGTCTATCAAACTTACCGAGTGGAAGTGGCCTAACGTACTCTATGAAAACTTTTTATGTTCCCTAGAACCTGCCATGCTCGCAACATCCACCTTTTTCACATGATTCACGTGTGGAATCTTTCATCTTGCAGCGTAAACCACATGGTACAAAACAATTAAAAGGACTACACAATGCAAATTATGTCATTTGCCACCTTTCGTCGACCGCATCATTGTCGTTGAGTTTTGGAATTTGCTAATGGAGGAGATAAAAGCGACTTACTCTCCGTATATTCGAGACCCGCTGGAAGTTAGTCTTCTTAGTTGCTCTTCTCAAATTGGAGGAGACACTTACGACTCGGTGAAATCGTTTAAGGTCGATGGAAGGTGTAAGACAAAAACCACCAGGCCAATGCAAAACTTTGTCTGCATACGAGCAGTTCTAGACTTGTGACCGTGTGGTTTTAACCGACTCTTGGAAGCTGGATGATCTCGCACGCTTTTGAAATATTATATTTAATAGCAAATATTGCATGTTTTGTTTTAAGGATATATTGGAAATCAATCTTTTATTATTCACAAATGCTTGATAGCATATAAAGAAAAAAAACAGTATGCAATCAAACAGATTATTTTATAAGTATTTATCTAATGAGAGTAAGGTGTCTCTAATGCGAGATTTTATTTGTAATATTAGGATCAGAAATTGTTTTCATCTTATATATGCTCTCTTGTGATGCATTTGTGTGTTGCAAAGATGAGCATCCGTCCGAGACATATGATATATAGATTAGAACTTGGTTGAATATCGTTGAAATCTTTAATTATATTTTTACTACGAGCGTAACTTGTAGATGGGACAACCATGAAATCAAACCATGAACAACTATGAAATCTAACATAATCGATATCAATACTGCACACTGTTCCAATATTTGATATTTTAAGTCTTTGTTTTCTTCAATTTTTCAAATTAATTATTGATAAGATTTATAAACTCTGATCCGTCTGATATTTGGTTATTTTATGCAAACCAGCTCTAACATTGAATGCATTTGTACTAAAATTTATCTCATAGTTAAGAGTGTACTAACTGAAAATAGTATACAATATATGAATGAAACTAACTATAATTTACATGGCCTGCCTTAACTGGTCCATGGAAATTAAAATCCTTTCATAAAAATGGAACCAGCATTCATGAATGAAATATGCAGGAAGCTTTGATTCGCTCAGAATAACGTGTTAAAAAGCTCTCGCCTGCTGTTCCTTTGGTTTCAGTTAAGTATGATTATTAGCTGGAATAGCTAAATTAGTATTGTATTTAACTTATTCTCCCATTGTTTATAGAAATTTAATTCTTAGAGAGTGTAAGAAATTTAAAAAAAAATGCTTTGATATTAAATGGCTACTTGATCACAATCATAGAATATTTTTTCTCTCGTTTTGTTTTTGGTCTTTTCACAAAAAGTAACCATTACACCTGGAAACGGTTGTTCCAATGAGGTGAAGCTTCTATCTCTATTTCATAATTGGTGCTGGATTGTGCAAACCCTACCAAATAGAAACGACACCAAGGTTTGAACAGATTCCTATAAATAGAAACAGTTTCTGATCAAATAACATCATTCCTATCACATCTAGCGCAGGCAACTGTTGACCACGGCAATGATTTTAACCGAACGGGCTGCAATTGTTCCTGCGAGTCTTTTGGACCTTAGAATCCGGTTCTGGCTGACGGTCCGAAGCGAGGACCAGTCGGGTGTCGCCTTTTTACGTAACGTTTAGCATTTTCCGGGACTATACTAAGGGCTTCGGCCGGTGTTGATTAGAAGAGCGTTCTCGCGAGCCTTGATGTCACGGATTGAAGTTCATCCCACAGCATCCCGAACAATGGACAGTATCGCATTCCAGGCACAAAGCCTAGCAACCCGTTCGCATTCGATGGCGTCCGGAGCCTAGGACACTGAAATCTCCGCCACTCCACCTGGCGTTTGCTCAATTGCTTCAGTTTCTGTGCCGTGTTTTTCAGCGATCCCATAGTGCCCGGAGCCACCAGAGATCGTGAACGACACGAGATGGCTGTAAAGCTAATGGAATAGCCTGGAATCGTTACGCATAAACGGAAGAGTATGTTTCGGAATTTAATTAGCTATCGCCGAGCGAAAGCGACAATCAACGTGCCAAGGGTAGCAAGCAGTGCACTATCCAGCGGCACATCGTATCGAGGCTGGACGCTCTCGACGGTGTATATGGCATGGGATATTCGGAGGACCATTTCACCTCAAAATGCCGCAGATTGTCCGCAAAGGCGCAAGACGCAAGCGAGCACGGTGTGGATGCACATTGTAGCAGTAAATTAAAAGTCATTAACAGGAAAATGGGAATCGGTGCAATGTTGCCCTTGGTTTTGAAAGCGTTTGCATCGATTGTTTGGAATGGAGAAGAGTGATAGTTTGTTGATCTTTGTTGCGTCTATAGTTAGAGCGAGGAGGCTGCTTGTACGAGTGAATATCTCCACCATAGATAGCAGAGTCTAGAGTCTTGCAAGTTATACGCTATTTTAATACAATCAGTACTGAAGCAATTGAAAAAAAAATCAATATGCTTAAGATATGAGATAGAATTCGATTCATTTCTACAAAAAGATTATAGTATGATTAATATAATCCCGCTAATAATCCCGAGGCCCGGGAAAAATGTAGATGTTTATGTCCCACGATGAAAAGCATGTGTTAAATTAACAACACTTAAATAACAAATCGAGTAAAAATATAAATCTTTTTTTTAAACTGTTTTTTATCATTCGCTTACTTATTGAGCATTAAAAAATACTTCCAAATATTCGTAGAGCGTTCTTATTTAAAAATTTGTCTCGTAACAGATGCCGATACAGATATCAAGTTGTTCTGAATCTAATTTTTTTTAAGATGCACTCACCAAATTTTTCAGATACAAACTTTTGATAAAAAATTTTGCAAAAAAAATTTCTAGATCTTTGAGATTTCTTGTCTTTGTTCATACTTATAATCTCTCTTAGTTTGTTTAATCTGGAGCAAAGTTTCTCGGATTGTTTTCCTTCTATTTTTCTCTGTTTTTCTTTGCAAACAACAACAGTTTTGGTGCTTTACAAACAACAACAGTCTCTCCCAAATCCATAGCACCGGTGAATGCAAATCAACAACCACACCGTATGCTCCAAAGTTGCTCCCATGCCGATCTCGTGCTCGGTTTTCGACAGCTAACTATCGGATTGCTTCAATATGTTTCAATTAAATTCAAACTTATTCTCACCCATCCCGGGCAGTGTAGCGAAAAAGCGTGTCCGCAAGCTGGAAACGTAAACCAACCAATCGAACCGAGATTGGATCTAACTTTTCCTTACCGTTTCCCACCGAGTGCAGAGCGTTTGGCAAGTTTCGCTCGTTAACTGATAAATCATCGGGTGCACTGTGCATGGAGAAAAATAGCTTGAAAAAAAACCATTCCAACTAGGTCCTTAGTGAGAAGGTTTCGCAGGTGGTGTGCAGGACGAAAGTTTTTTGCACTCCTCGGACCCGCCCAAATACATGCAAGCACCGAATGCTTGGTTAGTGAATCGTGTATTTGCGGTAGTTAGAATTTGCTCCAAAATCATCCCAGCTGTTGGGGACGCGTCTCGCGTACCTCTCCGCTTGAGGAGAGCACGGGCTCCGAGCTCGTGGCACACTCTGTGCCATGCCTGGAACGGAAAAAGTGGTCACCCACCCCACTGGGTGGTGCAGGTCGTCGTGATCCGCGCTTTCGGTTTGTTTGGACAAAATTCAATAAAACCCCGAGGGAATATTAATGGGAGCGGGCATACCTTACCCGGTCTCACTGGCCTTACCGTTTGCCTGGCAGCTGGTCCGTGTGAAAGTTCTCATCAGCGTGAAAAACACACACACCTAAATTCCGTGACAATGGGCACCCGAAGGAAGTGGGCTAGTGTTCCCCGTACGAAATGCGGTGCAAAATTCGGAGGGTTTGAATTGGTTGGCGAGTTTTTCCTATTTCGGAGAGCGTAGTACGATGATCCACACCCGGCCGCAGATTTGAACCGTTTGATAGGAAAGAACGAGTCCATGCCAACGCGGTGGATAGGTCAAAATTGAAAATTAACGACCGGAAGTAATTTGAAAAGTTCAATATTGGTATTATGGCAAAGTGTACCGGTCATTTTAGCAGCGGACTCGCACCGTAGGTAGGTGATGGAATGCTGGGCATTTTTAAAGAGAAAAACAGAGAGAGAGAGAGAGAGAGTGAGAGAGAAAGAGGAAGAAAAAATGTACTTACCCCGATACGTTGAGCGTTTAGCATAAGGTACTAGTGCTAAATATCCACCCAATTTTGGAACCTAATATAACAGAGAGAATAAATTTTTAATATTTTTTTTCAATTCAATGAATATGTACAGTACTAATTTTTTGTTTTACAAACCAACTCAATTACTAACATATAATTTTAGAAAACACGGATTTTATAAGGGGATTAAATGCAATAGAATAACACAACATTGTGTTTAGTTCTTAATTTTGAAAAATTTTCGTTTGCTTAATATTTTGTCTTATACTTGATTTATATTTTACTAAAAAACGTTTTATGTCATATTTAATGTTAGTATCCTACGCTGGTCATGCTCAATACTCTTTGATTATAAAGAACTTTATGACTGCTAAGTTGATATTTAATATTTTCAGTGCAGGTAGTCGCAAAAAACTCAGCTCTCTATAATCGTTAAACGTCAATGCTTTTCCAGTTGTTGAAAATTTAAAATTTTTCCCAAGTCATGGTTTTCTGAATAAGGTATAGCTGTATCAAATATAGATAAAATGACATTTTTTCAAACTACTTTACAGTATTAAATAACAAGACTATTAATTATTTACTAAATTAATATTTTTAATTATACAATAACCAAACAATAAATTTTTCGGTTATGCTAAAGCTAATAGAATGCAACGTTACTAACATTGGCCATTTGACTCTTTGGAACCCACTGAGAGAAAGTATGTTGCATGTTGCAACGATGTAATGGATGATTATTTGCATGCAACGATTTCTCTCAACGTATTTTACTTGCAAAAATACGTTTTCGATCCATCTACTTATTTTCAAACTTGTGGTAATTCAAACTTGACATATTTTTTCGCTGAAGATTCGTATTGTAAAGGAAAAACATCTTTTAAAAAATTTTAGTTTCTCACGAGAAAGTTTTTTTGGCCCTACTAGTTGTTTTGAAAATATGTCATCAAAACACAAAGATCGCATAGTTGAACATTTTTAAGCCGCATTTTCCACCATTACACAAACCAGAAAACAATAAAACTCGATCATTTCGTTTGCCACGAAGACCAAGCTTTTAAAACTCTGCTTGCAAGAGGGTTAGGGTTCAATTTACACTAAGCCGTTTGTCCTGGAGCAAAGTTCTTCCAGTCTTAAAGAATGTCGAATGCCATCGCAACTACTCGAAGCATCGTTTTTACCCCTGTTTGCCGCATTCCTTTGTCTTTGTTCGTGTCGCATGAGAATTGTTGTGATTTATTGCAAATCGTTTGCTAGCTGCTGGAGCTTTCATTACTTTTCAACTTTCCCAGTTCTGACTTTTCTTCGGTTGAAGTGGTCCTGCTGGACCAAAGTACTTCTAAGGGCTCGATGGAAAGTGCATCTAATGGATGCCATAAATAAGCGTTGCACTTGGACAGCAAATTGTCACCGGTTAGCTTTGGATTTTTTTTTTTTTGTAAAAGCTACTGGCACTTGCAAACTTAGCGAAGTGATTGACTAGTAGAAAAAGCAACATATTACATAATTAAGCTGATTACACTCAGTGATTTGTAAAAAAAATCTCTGCAATCCGGTAAATATCCACGAGTTTAGTTGATTAAACCTCAATATAAAAAATCCTACCAGTCTCGTTTAAGGTAATTTTTAAAATTTTGCTAGAAGAGCCATAGATGAAGAACATTTAATTATCATTTGTTTTTCCTGGCTGTCATTTGGGTGAATTTTGCGTCAATGAGTATCTCTTTCTCTTATATTGTCGTATATTACCAACCTTTCCCCGTCACACAATACTCCCGTTCCCCAATTCCTCATTTTTGGTCGGAAATGGTCCACTTGAACAGTGCCGCTGGCAGAAAGTGCTCCGTCCGTTGTTTGGCTACACAATTTTGTCGATATTTGCCTGCGGTGGAAAGTTTGCTGTGCAAATTTTCCTAAATTCAAGCCCACCTCAGAAAGCCGTTTTACCGGGCAGGCCCTGCGAAATTTGTGTCGCAAACTTTGGCCAATGTAAACCGAAGGGAAGCTTCGAGTTGAGACCATACCAGGAACCGCACCAAGCACTGCGCCGTGATATTCCGTTCACTTTAGATATTTTCAGCAAGACAAACCGCCTTGGACCCAAACCTAGGCGCTCTAACGATGCTGGTAATTTGTTTTAGTTATTCTACCAAAATGATTTGATTAGTCGAGCAGCGTTTCCCGGGGGCTGCTTTCTTTCACCGAATGGGGAATAACGTCTCGTTCGGTGCAGCTTTCGGTTAGGAAATGTTGATCAAAAATCAACACGAGCAAAGTGGATTTAATTAACAGAGGATGCTACATTCAACCCGGACCGCACCTACGAATCCGTTCGGTGATATCGTAACGCAGTGGGTTTTGAGAAGCTTTTCGACTTATTGCCACTTACTACCAAAACGGGCCGTGTTGGCCGAAAAACGTTTGGCGTGCTTTTTCCATCGGAATCGGTTTCTATGCAATCCAGGAAACCATGTGGTTGGTTCGGCGAAGTACAACTTTGATCGTTTACTGTCAACGGCATTTCCGCGGCAAATTCGAACCGAGCTCATGGCGGTAACCAACGGTCGGTTGTTGTCTCTACAAAGCGGGAAAATAAAAATGTAAATTGTGACGTTTGCTTCCTCGGGAAAATTGGATCCGGAAAGGGTTCGTTGATTTCCATGAAACCTGTTGAGATGCTGAGATCTGGTAGCAAGCTGTAATTGAAAACGGAAGTGTCTTATTACCGAATAAATAGCACTTGAGTGAATGAGTGGGTTTACGAAAGGGTTTCGCATGTTTCAGGAAACTCACACTGCTTTTAAAATCAATTCAACATCAGATTAAAAGGAGAAAATATATTGCCAACAGTGAAGATCAAATTTTTTGAACAAAGGGTATTTGCAATGAAAAAGTCAAATAACGTTACTAAAATGAAAATTGACATGAAATTATGTTTCTATCATAAAACATTTTTCCTCTGATTATCTTGAAAGTAGTTTTTCATGGAATTTAAATGGATTTTGGAACTTAGAGTAACATCGGAGTGTGTTGTGATGGATAGAGTGTGTTAGTCTGTTTTCCTAACGCCAAACAGACATTCCTCGAACCACCCTTTAGTCACATCCGTTTTGGTGAACCCTGGCGGTGAAAATCTCGGTTCTCCCGTTAGCGGTTGACTCCAACTCGATTCTCCGCTTTCCTGGTTCGGTTGGTGGAAAACCGTTTGCCCGGTTGTTGGCAAAATCAATTGAAATGTTTGTAAAACTAACGGGTTCTTTGATACACAAGATTTCCGATTTGATATGGAATTTTAAAGATACTTGCATCGGAATTTGCTCCATTTCAGTTACCCTTTCTTAATTTTGTTAACTATTTTGTAAGTAATAAAACAGAATAATATAGATATGTTTAGAAAGGTTATTTTACCAGGATTCAAACAAAAAAATAATTGGATAAATAAGTACAACCCAAAAGTTACTAAAAATCAAAATATCCAAAATTACCTATTTTGACCTTGAAAACTGTGAACATGGGTTCATTTTTAAAAATCGTAGAAAAATATCTGTGTACTGTTTTTGCAAGCTCAAAACTACAAATACTTTTAAAGGAATTTCAAAATCATTATTTTTATCAAAAACCCCGAATATTCGTAGGTGGTCGTATAGTTGTGTTACAGGGAGCGATTTTGACCATTGTGACAAAAATAGTAGTAGTAGTTTTAAAATTTGACAAAAATCATAGAAATATGTATTTTATTACAAGCTTCATCGTTGCTGAACATTGCTTTTAGCTATCTCTTCAACTTTTCGTTTTATTCGCAAAAAAC